>CABFWB010002827.1:0-45543 GCA_902151455.1 Timema bartmani
CAGTGATTTTACCTCGTGTTCTGACACTAGGATTACACGTGAGTGTACTAGTCAGCAGTGATTTTACCTCTTGTTCTGACACTAGGATTACACGTGATTCTACTACTCAGCAGTGATTTTACCTCTTGTTCTGACACTAGGATTACACGTGATTCTACTACTCAGCAGTGACTTTACCTCTTGTTCTGACACTAGGATTACACGTGATTCTACTACTCAGCAGTGACTTTACCTCTTGTTCTGACACTAGGATAACACGTGATTCTACTACTAAGCAGTGACTTTACCTCTTGTTATGACACTAGGATTACACGTGATTCTACTACTCAGTAGTGACTTTACCTCTTGTTCTGACACTAGGATTACACGTGAGTGTACTAGTCAGCAGTTACTTTACCTCTTGTTATGACACTAGGATTACACGTGATTCTACTACTCAGCAGTGAATTTACCTCTTGTTCTGACACTAGGATTACACGTGGTTCTACTACTCAGCAGTGACTTTACCTCTTGTTATGACACTAGGATTACACGTGATTCTACTACTCAGCAGTGATTTTACCTCTTGTTCTGACACTAGGATTACACGTGAGTAATATGAGGTTACACTTCTTACAATGCAGTAGTTTTAGGTGTTTGAATCATTCAACAGTTACGTAAGTGCACAGTCATCCAGTCAGGATGCATGCTTATAACTATCTACCACTGGTCAAATTAAAAGCTTGTTAATAACTTAACACATTGTTAATTAGACCCGTGGGATTTATTAAATATCTAAACTGATGCCTCTTCTCAAAACACTTTATTTAAACCATCGTTATGGGTGATAAACCTTAGCCTTATCTTTAGGGTTTAGGTCTATGTAAAAACTGTGTGTGTTGACTTTTGACGTTAAGGCATGGAAGCCTCAGGGAGTGCTATTTATGTTCTTATTAGTCTGAGCTCTGTGGGTCGAGTTCCTTGGCAAACTGTTTCAGCTCGATTATCATTACAGCTGATAAATCGTTTCACCATTTGGTTCTGCTGCCTATTTGGACTCACCCTTCTTCTATTTACATTTTATCACCGCGTTCTAGGCCCTACTAACCAAAGTATCCTTCCGCGCCAACAAGAACAGATGGAGCACGGAAACCGTGGATGGCGCTAGTTACGGGACAGGTCTTTCGGTAAAAGCATACGTTTGAAAATATCACTTATCTCGAGAACGAGTGATATTTTTATGTTAATATTTTCAACACCCCTTCTAAGATAATGTATCAATGTTTATTAATTGTTACATTTTCTTATTTTTTGTTATGAAGGTGGCCGTTTTCTATTGAATAATGTCAATTTTATCGATATCTTATCACTGTTAAAATTATAGAGGAGGTATGTCTATAAAAAGTATAACTTAATCAACATGCTCCTATTCTTGAACAAACTGTGTCCGAAAATAAGTTTGTAAAACAATAAAAATTCTTGAAGATAGCCGTTGGTTCCCATTTCTCTGAATATCCACGCCAAATGAAAAGGGCCAATCGCCCTAAGCAATACTTGAAATCTTTTAAACTCTCACTTGAATTGTGATGATAAAACAAAAATATAATTAATAATTATAAAAAAGAAATATTCTTTGAAATGAAATAATAACAGGTTTTATTTAGTTTTATAATAGGTTAAAATAATGAGTTTGAAAAGGGTAATTTAAAACATATAGTAAATGGATGATGATAGATGAATTGTTTCGTCTCACCCAATAAAGTGGATTGGTAAACTTAGGCTTTGGTAGCAAAAATATATTTATTTTTTTTCAGGCCCTATATAAAATCTTTATTGAAACTGACACTTGTCCTTCCTCGAGGTTTAGTCCTTACCTTAGGTGCATTTTTTTGCTGCCGAAAGTGATAGTTAACTATAGAAGGTTCAATATTAAAAGACGGGCCAAATTGGATCCTGTCTTATTTTCCAAACAATTTTTCTTGAGTCCCCAAAACAAAACAAAAACATTAACAATTAACAAACATATTCCTTCTTTTCAAAATAACTTCCAGCCTAAGAGAAACATTAGTTGCTGAGATTATAATACTATTAAAAAACTTAACTCTCTACACAATACTTTAATATTATAAAATCACTTAAAATTATAATTTGCTAAATAAACATAAATTATCTTTAAAATTAATTTTGAACACCACACCAAGATCCAAACAAGAATAATAATTTATCTTTCTTCCACAAGGAACAATTAGTTCTTCAATTGACAGCCAGACGTTATAAGCGTCCAAGAACACAAATAAAATAAAGACCTTAATAGCTACAAAACAAACAATTATCTATAGCAGAATAAATTTCAATCACCTACCAAAAAATTTAATAGATATGGTGGTTGGCAGTTTATGAAAGAAATAAATACAAGAAAGTTTAACAGAGTGAAATACTGGTAAGTAGATTCTATATATATATTGTAAATTAAAAATTAACATCCGAGACTTTAGGAACTGTGTAATCTGCTTGAAATAAAAAATTAAGCTGTAAATTTGTCAACTGAATTAAGTAGTTGAAAGGCCAACTATCTATTAATTTATGTTATAAGTACATATTTTAGCAAAAATAACATTACACTAGTCTATAGTGAGAGTTACACCCTAAATAATGCGGCCACCGAAGCAGCTTCTTTCTTAGCAAGTACTGTACAATGGTGAGTGTGCTTATTTGTGACTCCGACCATCTTATATTGAAGATATCGACTAATGGAGTCTTTCATTCATAAAAACTTTCAACAGGACTATTAGTGTACGTGCTATTTATGACTAGCGATCAAATCATTCTCATCAGTAGGAATCTAAAGTTCAAATGGAAGTATTAAAAGGTTCTTTTTACTTTACAGATAGTAGAGAAAGTATTGTGAACGTCAAAAAAATGGAACTAGAGATTTTTTGAGGAATGTAGACATTTCATGACCTCCCGAAACCGAAAAATTGGTGTTTGCAAAACCATCCACCTGTCTGTCTGTCTGTCTGTCAGTCTGTACCTTGGAAGAGAGACGAAACTATATCACCGAACGGGCTAAGACTTGGTATCTGGAGTTTTCATAAGGTTGTCCCAAGGTATTTTTGAAATTGGATATCTAGCCCTAAAATTAAGGATAGTTTCCCTTTAAGGTCTAAAAGAAAAAAAAATCGATTTTATAAAAAACTGTTCTAACAATTTTGTTTAAATTTCATTTCTCAGTATTGATCAATATTACAAACATAATGGCTACTCTAATTTTTGTGTCAACATGACTTTAAGATTACAATATTGATGCGTAAATTCTAATTTTTTACTAAATGGCTTTCCACACTTCCTGCACGCAAATGTAGGTACATATCCTCAAAATTTTAAATATACTTGGTGGACAAAAATAAATAGCTAACTTTAGATGATCTAATCTAGCCTATGTAATTATCCCAGCAATTACTCTTCCTCCCCCTTTAAATTATAAATTATAACTTCTTAAAATCCACTGACACGCCTTTGTCAAACCAATTAATAATTTCTAGAAAGATTTGTTTACCTTAGTCCTATATTTAATCAAGTCTCCAAACACTTTAACGAAAGTATCAATTTGAATATAACGGAAAATATGTTATCCAAGAACTTCAATAAATAAATAGTACGGTGCACTGCCGAGAATTTATAAATCCTTAATTTTGAAATATATTAACTTACCAAATAGCTCATAGGATTTCTGAAACGATTTAATAGACTTTCTAGCTGAAACACTCCCTCAAAGAGTATGTATTAATATTATAAACTGTTACAGAAACAGTAAGAAAACAAAACATTTCAGTCCACCAAAGAACATATCAATCAATTTCAATTTGTCCAGAAAAATATAGACACATGTTTGCTTAAAGCTCGTAAATTACTAGTTTAAAAAACACAATGAAATCTACTTCGTAATAAAGAGATAAATATTTCTAATGAAAGTTTTTTAAATAGTATAACAACTTTAAAGTGATATGCTATTTACTAGATAAAATATTTGCGGAGATATGATTAAGTTTGGAGATTTACGCTATCGACAAATACTTTTCAATTCATTTACATAGGAAAAAGAGAATAGCCATTTATTTGTAATGTTAAACAATGCCTAAATACCAGATTTTATATAAATCGTTAGGGCAGATTAAAAAAAAGATTTTATCTTTTTTTCCCCATCATTAAACTATCTTTACATTTACAGTTAGATATTATCTAAGTCCAAAATTTCCTCGGGGAAACTTTATGAAAACACTCGAAACCAAGCTTTAGCCCGATCGGTAAAATGGTTTCATCTCTATTCCGAGATATAAACACAGATACACAAACGGACAAACGGCATCGCGAAAACTACTTTCAGTATGTATTAAAATCTCGAGTTTGATCTATTTTTTACGATCCCATTACTTTTCTCGCCTAGGGGTCGAAAGAAATTAAAATGTTGGGGTCATGGGTAATTTCCAGGTGAATTTGAGGATTTTCTTTAGAACCACGTCTTACTACCCGTTAGGGTTATACGTTTATGTACTAATTACGGTAATGGTTTGAGAGATTAGGAATGTTTCATTTAGATGAAGTCTATCCGTATTTGAATGGAAGGAGAGTGGAAAACCATTCGGCAAAAACCACTCTCATTACACCCAACCAAGATTTAAACTTCGATCTTCCCGTCATCGAGAGTCTAGTATACTGATAGAGTGACGTCTTAAGCCATGCGACTATCAAAGCAGGTTTCAAGGACATTTTGTAATGAAATGTCGTATTGTTGAGAAGAGACATTGTGAAATCTCATGTTACCTCTGTGTAGTTGTTAGAAGTTAATATGGTTTTATATGCAATGAAGCTGCAGTGTGCTAAAAAAAAAAGTAATTCAGCTCTATTTATTTAAGAATAACAAATTAAATTGCAATATTAATATGAAAGAAAATGGAGGCCACTATTGATCCACTCTGAAACTAGAACGCCATTATATTCCCAAATAATATCTTCTTATAAATCAGACCAACGAATTCCATGTAGAAAAAACTTTACTCTTAATTTAAATATCATTTAAAGTGTTTCGATTTGAGCAAACTAAGACCCTCTCTTAATTTACTAACCTAGTGGTGCGACTTATTAATATATATATTTTTTATTATGTTGATATCTATTGTAAGACATATGCCTCTAACCACCAAAACTTTTAGTCTTTATGAATAAAATATAATATTAAAATATATCATTATAATGTTTAATGTTTTATGTCTAACTAGATCACAAAGGAGAATATTTGACACAAATCCTCGGAAAAATTATGGGGAAAAAATCAAGATATATATATTTTTTCCAATAAAATATCTTAGGATTGAAGTAAATATCAGTACATGACGTAATTCATAACACGATGTACCTAGAATTTTTTGAACAGCTCACAAAACTAATAACTGACTTTCGCTTAAGATGGTCAGATAAACTAACTCAAGATATCAGATTACAAGATATAGTTTGCTGCCTTTCTGCATCACGTACCATACCTGTACATGATTTTGAGGATAGTCAGTAAATGTCTACCTCTTGCCTCTTTATGGCTGGTACTACATTCAAACAGTCAGTTTTAGGTTCCTCTTTGACTTGGTCCATTTAAAAATGTAGCTATGTACAACGTATTGAAAGTGTGTTGTAAAGTTTAAAAGAACAATTTTATATTAATGTGAAGGTCTAAATCCCTATTTAAAAAATATCAATTATATATATATATAGTATATATATATTATATATATATATTATATATATATATTATATATATATATAAATACAGTAACCGACTTGCTCACACGCCATTTCTTACAAAATTGTGGATAGGATGGACGAGAATATACTATATATATAGACGAGAATATACTATATATATGGTATGTATATATATATATACTATATATAGTATATACCTACTATATACTATATATATAGTATATTCTTGTCTATCCTATCCACACTTTTTTAAGAAACGGCGTGTGAACTAGTCGGTTGCTGTATTTATTCGAATTCTCCTGAAACGAGGTCCCATGTCACTCGCAGTCTTACAGGAACACCGGAGAACATGGGAGCCAATATCGGGAAAACAGCAAGAGGAGGAGGTCAATGTTTGTATCCCTCAAATACCTCTTCCCACCGGACGTCCAGTACAATACGTGGCAAAATACGGAGACAATTTCACTCCTACCGAGAATTATAGATTGAGATAAATTGCAATGCATTACATACAGAGTCACACTTATTTAAAGCGTAATTAAAGCATTTATTATTAACATTATATTGAAATAATTAAAATCAACTTACATTTATATTCATCTTTAAATAATGTATCGTAAATGCAATAAATTTGAAATATTATTAATGAAATTAAAGATAAATTTGTATAAAAATACTAATAATATTAATAACATGTTTAATCATGTATGATATCTTCTTGATTTGGGAGAAGTCAAGGCCAGAGCTTTTTCTGTCACATTTTTCTGCATCTGTGTTTCTATAGGCCTAAAAATCTTTGAACAAATAATTAATTAATAATACTTATACCCAGGATAAAAATAACCAAATTAAAATGTCTTATTTATTCAACGCATAAGTTTCATATTAAAGCGTAGGGTAAGATCAGATGTTTTTATAATCTTTTCGCAAATCTAAATATCAATAATTTTATTTTGACTACACATATTTTAACATCAGAAACTCAATGTTAATAGCACTCAAATATTAACCAACTAGCTCAAAGTGGGATTATATTGTGGCTTTTCTACCGAAAATTTGTAGATCGTAATATGTTATTTGTATATGCCCCCAACGGGTAGTAAGATGATGTTTCAAAAAAAATAGATTTTGAGTAAAAACATTATTTTATTAAGAAAATTTACAAATTAAAATCTGTTTAGAAGAACTCGATACATTTCTGTCGAATGAAATGATTTTTTTGTGGTGAATTTCTCTAAGAATTTCTTTAATTTTTAAAATTGTAGACACATTCCCAGTGAATAAGGATAAAAAAATAACTGTACGACTAATAAATTGTCTTGACCTTATGCCCTACACATACATACACACACACACACACACTTCTTTTCCTATTAAATTGTACAAACTTACCTTACATTTTTCCGCTGTATCATCTATAACAGCGCTATTCCAATATTCCCTTGTGGCAGACCAGTATATATTTTTCATTGGCCAGTTTGGTTGGTGGTTGATTCCTTTTGAGATAGTTATTAAAAATACTGTTTTTAACGTAAGCACAGTTTTATTGATATTAAAGAAAAAATATCATACTAATTTGTGACAAATGAGCTTGATTAATTTTGCACATTTATCAAGCTGGTGTTCTATTGTTGACAGTGACACTCGTAATGGACTATAAATATACACACTGTTAATTAGGTTCATAGTAGGCTCATAGTAGATAAGCCTCTTTTGCAAAGCTAAGTTTAGTAATTACTAATGGAGTTTTTAGTGTCATATCATAAATATCTGAGAATTCTGCTTTCATTTTGATCCAGAAGTAAGCAAGTGAAATTGCACTTTTAAAACCTTTACAATTCTTTATCAGCACCCAGATTAACCAGGCTACCTTTTACTCTAACAAGTACCTCATCATTCTATGCCATAAATGAATTTCAGACACATCCAGTTATTCTCCATGGAGCTCCTCTCTTGGGAACTAGAAATCAAACTTCTAGGCTAAATTGGTTAAATGATGTAAAATGTCATTTTTCAAAGATGTTACTTCAATATCCTCACCTACTTGGCTAATAGTATCATCTAAATGGTGAAACATACCATAGCAATCGCTTGACTCTTGAGTTTTCCAGGTTTCAGCTTTCATTTCAACCCATTTATTCTGTCAGCCTGTGACGCCCTTGCAAATGAAGGAAGCACGCTGATAATAATAGTCCAGGGGTCACAAGAGAAAACAGTATTTATTTATTTATTATTTGTACAGATCAAATTGATAAAGGCAGTGCAGTATTATATAGAAGTGAGCTTATCCAAAGTTCCAGTACAGTATTATATACAAGTGAACTCATCCAAAGTCCCATAAATCGTATATCAATATACATATATCCTACACACTGGTTGAGAACTCATAATACTAAACCCTGATAAAATGTTCTCATATACACGACAGAAGGCCGCTCTTCAAAATATACAATAACCTAGCTTGAGCCATCGAACAAAAGACAGAACTATTAACATGTTAAACGTGGCCAAACAAAGTCTTTATTTTGAAAGGATTAATTCCAACCTCGCTCTAACAATGTAACAATGCTCTCGCACAACAATTACCAGAATGACGGGGATTTATAAACATTAACTAATGTAACATAATAAATTCTTGGAAGAGATTATTGCTCAAACTAATTATATTCAAATTGGCCAGCAAAGCCATTCAAAGATACTCAAAGCCATATGGATCTAAGTGGGTTATGCCCCTCATTTAACAAAATTGAGACTTGACACCTTATTGTAATGTAATTTGACTATTCTCATTATTAAAGTCCGTAAAAGTTCATAAAAATATTTAGGCTCAACATATTGTAACTATTAACTGTAACCATGTATGAAGTAAACACAGTTTGAAGAATACCTAAACCTAACATATAGATATATGATTTAATCATGTCCATTAAAAGCTCTATTCAAAATTAAGATTTTACAATTATCTAATTTGACAATTCCCAACATCTAAAACTATCTAGTCAGTGTACCCAAAGTTTGCTGATTATAGCAAGTTGACAAAATAGAATATAGTACATAAATAGCGGCAAGAGAGCACTGATAAGCATTAAAGGTCTAGATTTTTAAAATAACTAATTTTAAACAAAGTTGTGGACGCGCCACGAAAAATCCCCAAAACCATAATGCAAGTAAATTTCCTAGAAGTTAAATCCAAACAATAATTTTGAAGAACAATTACCCTCCCGTTATGTCGCCCAAACAATAATTTTGAATAATAAACCCCAGAAGAGACTCCAGCAGGCACCCTCACCTATAAATGCCAGTGGCATAGTCAGTGTGGAACCAAAGCTTACAGGTCATTATATAGCAATCACAAACACCCATAATCCTCTCAGAGAGGGGGAAAACGGCAGGAGAAGAAAACAAAAGAAAGGAGGTGAGCAGCGCTCAGGGTGGGAAAAAAGGGTAACACTGGGAACTATAGAGTGCGCTGATAACATTATATTCGCTGAACCGGAAACCACTTAAATCAACATAGTGTTCATGTTCATTGTAGGCGTGCCAGTATTCACAAGTAGGGCGTTGAATCTGGCCTCACTTTAGTTCGTGTTGAGGTATTATCGGGAGAGTGCGTCATGACGTAAGTGATCGAGCCAGCCGCGTTCAGTCAGCTGGGAGATGAGTGAGGCCCATTTTACTGAGTGTTATACCATTGTGTTTCTTCACGCTTGTAACATCGTTACAAGCCATAGTAAAACCAAAGGCATGCGTATACATGTTGAGTTCATTTAAAATGTAGAAATATTGGTTGAATAGGCTAGTCTAAACATCCAGTCATTGTTTCGAAATAGGCAGACCAAGCAGGTTTTATTTCCTTCATAAATTCAGCAAACTCATTCTACATATCAAACACTCTCAACAGGGGTCTATTCCATGAAAACCAACATATATCAGCATGCGATAGTAGTTGTTTAAACTCATCCCCCATATCTTGGCTTAGTTGCGCAACACATCTCAAGTTTAAAGCGTTTGTCTTTACTTGGGTTACAATAATTATTACCACTTAGCACGTTGTTCAGTGCTGTCTACATTTTATTTGTGGCGAGGCTTTCTCTATTTGTGAAGTGGCCAGGAGGAAAGGGTGGTTCAGGGAATGGGCAGAAATTGGCCAGATTCATAAATGAGCCAATTTCACGAATAGGGTGTAATACATGCATCCCCAAACATATTAATGATGATATGGAGTTGTTGGTGTAGTAGCTCGGTCAAAGCGGTTATGGCACTCCATTTAGGATGGATGTTAATTTGTTCTCAAACTGAACGAAAAACTGCAAGTGACGGATATTAATACCCAAAAAGTCCTAGCCTAGCCTACCACAATCCTAACCTAACAAAACCTAAACCAGCCTATGACAAAACACTATATCAAAATAATATATCATAATACAATACATGATCATAATTATAAAGATAAACCTAACCTAATACAAGACAACACATGAACCTAGGTATTTGGAAAATGAAAAGAAAGTTTTTTATTGGTTCTTGGGACAAAATGATTACGGTACATGACTAGGGCAGAAATAATAGTGCTAAGAGATTGGTGGGGCTGAATTCGTGTTTCTCTAATATATTTTGACACTTATGGCCTTATCGCTATGAACAATTCTTTACATATATTAAACTATTTATGGATGGTTATATGAAATGTCCGTTACACATACAATGAAGAACGAAGATTCCACAGCCACATTCCTTACAAAGGTTTACTGGCTTCAATCTATAAGTACGGTATATTATGTACAGTGTGTGCAGGAAATTGGGAAATAATCGGTGAGTAGGTATAGCTACAATAATAAAGCACATTCATGATATATTTGGTATCTGAAATTGTAAAATATGTGCGATGAGAGGTCCATTATCTGCAAACTGTGTGTCAGTGAGGGTTATAATAGGGGAACCACACCCTTTGTAAGGGGACATGAACTGTTGGTGTGAGGAAGAAACTTAATGAGGCAATAACGACCCATTATATCTTCTTGGTACCATCTGTAATTATTAAACAGTATTTAGCTAGGGGTAACAGATTATCCAAACAAATATATAGCCCTTCCTTTGTGTGGATAAAATATGACTGAACTGATAATTTTGGTTTGGATTATAAAATGTAACTTATCCTTAATTTAAAAAAAAAATTGTACGGAACTCCACACGGAATTTCTCGCTCTACTGTTTAAAAATGGAGATATTTACTCAAAACTCGTAATACATGTGAAATAAAATAATATACACTAGCAAACCCAAGCATTAATTGCACTATACTTATGTAAAACTTTTTTGAGTTCCGGTTTTAAATTTTATAATTTTAATTTTTAATAATTAATATTCTCATTTGCATGTTTAGACCAATAAAAATAATCGATTTTGGGTAAAAAAGAGTAAACACTTTGTATTAAAAAATTGACTTCCAGTTAAATATTTAACATTTTTTTAGGTGTTTCACATCTTCAGGTCATCGCCTTGCTAGTCAATTCCTCATTTATAAATTTTGACCTATAAAAGGTGTAGATATTGACTATTGAATCTAAAATGGAGATATATCATTGTTGTACAAACATTTCTCTACGAGGTTAAACGAAAATTAACAAACTTTTTGAGATACTTACTTATATATTATTATTGTTATTATTATTATTATTATTATTGTTAATATTATTATTATTGTTATTATTATTGTTATTATTATTATTGTTATTATTATTATTATTATTATTATTATTATTATTATTATTATTATTATTATTAATTATTAGCACCGTGTCTTACTACCCATTTGGGTTATATGCACTTACGCTAATATGTAATGGTAGGGTGATTGTGAGATGAAGTGGAGAACCTACAGTTTAACGTGTAATCCGAACCACGGTGGAGGCCTGGCATTCTTCACATTCACAAATTGTGATTAATACACATCTTGTCAGAGGTGAAGGAAGGGTTTGTCAATCAGATAAATCTGTGCCGGGATCGAGGATTGAACCGGACGTATGTACAGAAGTCTGACACCTTAACCCTAGACCATCAGATCACCTATATTTAATTAATCTATGGCATCACAGAATTGTTGCGTTTAAACTTAAGTAGTATCACTTTACAACTAAAGCTCACAAAATTGTATTAAAATATTGCCAGTATCTCAGAAACTATTGGTTTTATAAAAATATATTTCAAATAAAAGTTTTTTTATTTTAAATAGTACTACAATTTTGCAATGATAAGTTATTTAATATCTCAAATATTTATGGAGATACGGAAATTTCCGCTACTGTAAATTACCCTAAAATTTATTAATATAGCAAAATTAAAATAACCATTTTATTTATAATCTTAATCAATGACAAGAAACTAATTCTAATCAAAATCGTTAGAGCCGATTTTGAGAAAATCTGTTTTTTATCTTCTCACTTTTTATTAATTTATTCTTAATTTTAGGGTTAAAAAGACACACAGACAGATGGTATTGCAAAAACCACTTTTTAGGGTTCAAGGGGTAATGCGACATCGACATCCATAAACTTTTTGGGTTAAATTATCTTTACGGTTGCAATACTTTATCTTTAGTTTTTAAAAGTTAATACATATATATATATAATTTCGTGTAGCCTTAACTTTAAAATTATTGGTTTTACAAAAATATGTTTCAAATAAAGGTTTGTATTGTAAATAGACCTACATATTTTTAATGATAAGTAATTTCATAACTGAAAGAATTACGGAGATATGATAATTAATAAGAATTTAGGCATTTGACCCGAACCCTTAAATTCATGTTGCCGAAATATTGAGTGTAACCATTTTGTTTGGAATATTTATAGATGATCATAAATGAAATTTTACCAATCGTTACAGCCGATTTTGAGAAAATTGACTTTTTCTCTTTTTGCCCTTCAGTAAACTACCCTTAATTTTAGGGTTAGATATCCAATTCCAAAACCCCTTGGGGCAACCCTATGAAAACCCTAGATACCAAGTTTTAGACCGATTGCTAAAATAGTTTAGGCTCTAGTCGGAGGTACAGACAGATGGACAGACAGACAGACAGACGGAAATTCAAAAACAACTTTTTCGGATTCGGGGTGTCATGAAACGTCGAAATTCATCAAAATCTCGAGTTTAATTTATTTGACGATCACAATACTTTATCTACCTGTAAGATAGCGAGAAAGTTATAAGTTTAAAGGAATAAATCATTTTAAATAAGTGGCAAATTAAATATAATAATGTATACTAAATCCAAATTAATAAATAAGTATATGTCTAAATAGTTATGATAAATAACGACAAATCTTTATTGTAAGAATATTATCTGAAAGCTAAATTTATTACTTAATCCACTCGAAATCATGTTATTTTCATCTTTCAAATTATAATTCTTCAATATATATAAACAAACACACATAAACTTGGAGAAAACATAATCTTGTAAATTACAGTAATTGCAAATAATATGTAGTGCTTGAGAGAACAAAATGATATTTAGTACGGATACAGCCGCATTAAATATCTTGTTCGTAGATTTTGGAAAGTGACAGTGGGACACGGGTGTGATTACCATGTCAAGAAATAATTTTTCAAAATTTACAAACCAGTAATATAGTAAATTTGTATATGTGTGTACCACAAAAATAAAAGTTTCCATCTTATATGAGGCTATTCCTGTGGAATTTAGACTAAAGTTTCTAAGAGTTGTTAAACTGGATGATATTTACCAATCCTGATTAATATTTAGAATTAATTATATATTCTTTGAATTTAGCGTTCATGCAGCAGTTTTATAAAAAAAACTTAGACTCATTTGACTATCAAAATTTGATTGAAAAATGTAACATATGTATAATTATTGAAGACAGTGATTCAATTATCTCAAATAATTTCAGTTCACGAGTTTTAAGGGGTCAAACTTGCTATATTATGATTTATGTTTATCGTTGTTAAAGTTAATTAATTAATTTCTGAGGCTGAAAGCTTGTATTACTAGACATTCATATGTGGTGTACATAATTAAATATTTATAATAAGCCTATTAATAGAATAAATATTAATAATAGTATAAGGATTATTAATAAACTATTTCAAAATAATCTATTATTATTATTATTATTACTAATACATATTAATAATATATTAACACAAATTATTATATAATACATTTTAATAATATGTAGATATTTATATATTAATAATATTAATGTTATAAATATTTGATTGTGTATACCTCATATATATATATCTAATTGTACTAAATTTCAGCCTCATCCAGTAATTACTTTACCATAACAATCGTACATAATAATACTAAAATAGCAAGTTTGTCCCTTTATAACACGTGAGCTGTAATTATTGGAAATCTTTGAAACTCTATTTATAGCTTATAATAATTATACTCATGTTAAAACTGTACAATAAGTTTTAATTCTCGAATTACCATAAGATAGATTAAAATAAAAGTTAATAAATAATTTAATTAATTTTATATTTGACGGTAAGTTAATCTTTTCTAAATAGAGATCTCAAAATATGAATAATAATTTTTTTAAACTTTTGGGAACCAGAAACATCAAGTTTGGATTTTACGTATGATAAATAGGTTTAATGTGGGGATGCAATAAATATAAAAAAAGAAGGGTTTTTGCATAATTTTTTGTCAAAATAAATCGATTACTAATTCTAGACAAGCATAAACTTTAATTTTTTAACATGATGACTTCAACAGACTTGTCTGTCAAGAATGTCCTAAAATTTCATGAGAACTTTTTATTTTCATTTAAATACGTTTTCAGATAATGCCATTATGCTCATGAAAGATATTCAACAACTGTTGAAATCACCATAAGAATGAAATTTAACAATATTTCTGTGTAGAAGATATACTCGTAATTGATTTAGTTTGACCAAAAAACTTTTTTGCTACAAAAAATTCAAAAACACTTACCTTTTTCGGGTTCTCTGCAACTCCATCTTAGGTTTCTTTAATTTTCAGTTAGTCTAACAATTTTACAAATGATCTAGTGTTTTCCAACGTTTTTAGAAATAGTGAAATGGAAAGCTTCTATATGTTGAAAGCCCACTCTATTTTAATATTGGAGACTGTAAAACATTTTTCAAAAGTTGAACTTATTTAAAACTGTAAAAGCATAATCAGTGACTGTGTAGCATACTTATTTCAATATATCTAGGAAATCTAGTTGGCTTTCATTAGAGAATGCATTAACTAACATTTAATGGCTTTAGTTAAAGATTCAAAATACACGCGATTCCAATTTTATTAATTAACACCTTTAAATACCACTAAAACTCCAGTAGATTAGTTCATTAAATATTAATTACGTACTAACGATGGTTTAATGTGGATTACACTAGATCTAGTATATATTTGCTGTAGTGAATCTTAAAAGGGTTTTTAAAATCAGGAAATTCATTTAGTTACTAGACTTTTAAGTTATTATATAACTTTTCAGTGATATTGTATTGTAAAAAAATACAGCTATTGGCAGACACAGATCACTCTCGATTACCTTATTTTATATTTAAACAATAGTTTAAAATTTTTATTTATGTAGATAAACTATTTATCTTAGTGAATGGAAGAGGAACATATTCTGTAAGGGCTTATATCAACAATTTTTACAATTTTCTTACTTTCAAACAATTTGGATGAAAAGTTAAGAAATCATAATTGTTAATTTTAATACACTTAAGTAATTATTTCTATACTAGGAGTGCAGTATTGATATAGACCAAGGCTTTTACAATAACTAGTGAATAAACATAATAAACATATTATTTTATTTCAATATAATACATTAATCTGATTCAGTGACCACATGGTCTAAGGCGCAACTCTTGCAGTAGACAGGACTGCTGAAGATGGAGAGATCGAAGTTCGAATCTCTGTCGATTGTACTGAGGGGGTTTATCAAAATGGTTTTCCACTCTCCCTCCACACTTCCTCTAAATATAAGCTTTTTAATCCCTAAAACATTAGCGTAATTATTACATAAGCATAAACACTGAATAGGTAGTAAGATTTACTGATAAAAAGAAAATATATATAATATTTCCATTTCATTTATTTGAGGTATTTAACTCTCACTATCTGAACAAACTGATTATATCAGCACACGAATTGTAAAATAAATTAAATCTAGAAAAGATACTACACCCAACTACAATACGTGTTAATGCATCACTATAAAAGGGTAAAACAACATATTCTCACCAATGTTAAATTTTACGTTCATGCCAGGAATCAAACCCAGGACCCTTAGCTTATATATAATATATTTAATGATAGTGGTGGTGTCCTAATGTTGGCAATATAACAACATATGGTCTTCAATTAATATTAGTGAAACATTATAGTATTTAAGTTTTACGGAATATGTTGATGAAAATATTTGACTTTGTTTTGACATTTTATCAACCCTTAATCATAAAAGTAAAACTAAATTAGAAATTAATGTGATTAATATTAAAATTTGTATCGCTATAATTATATGATATTTTGTTAAAATATAATGGGTTTGTGATTGAGGAATAAATAATAAAATCTTAGTTTTTCCTGTATAGATTAGTTTAAAATAGTTACCATTCAAATCCAGGCAAATAAAAAGAAACAAGAGAAAAACATACTATCATAATCAGTATAAAAGGGAAAACAGTAAAAATTACAGTATATTAGATATAGTGAAACATTAAATCTCCATTTTTTCTAAAATGGAGTATCCTTCTCTAGACGTATTACATTATGATTCTATTTTATATGCTGCGATACTATACAAGCTAAGCGTGCTACATTTATAAGTACGAAGTATTTACTAAGAATGAATGTAAGTTAAGATTAATTAATGTATATATTTTCAGGTTTTAGATTGTAAGACAAATCGGTCTTATTGGCGCTAGATTTAATAAATCATATAAGAGTATCAAATCTATGATAAAATCGAAAACTTAAATTGATCTTAGATAATATTGACTATAGATATATTTTACGTAAGTTTTTTGAGTTAAATATTTTAAACTTGAAATTAAATGGATTATTAACTTTGTTATTTAAGGCAGTCACATCGTATGGATGTAGGAGGTATTTTTAAATCAAGGTTTGAATATCAAGAGTTTCAGTCCACTGATATATAACTATTTCATAGTTTATTAGAGTGGTGTTTGAAGATTATGGAATTGTTGAGAACTCATTGGTTTTTAAACATGACACAGCATTAAAGTTTCGAAGAACATTTTTGTTTAGAAAGTATGATTTTTCCAAACTCTTCTGGTCTGATTACCGGTTTCTGGTGATTACTGGTGGTTACTGGTGCCTGGTATTTACTGGTGGTCGGAACGCGAATGTTTATATCCTGAACCCACATGATAAAAGGAAATCTTTATTTATGATTTAACATCCTACCTCCACGTTATACGGTTATTTATCCTTTAGGCTATTCCCTTGTTCCCTCCTCCTAACAAGAATGTATATCCTCTCAACTATTCCCTTCCTTCCTCCTCCTAATAAGAATATATATCCTCTCAAATATTCCCTTCCTTCCTCCTCCTAATAAGGATGTATATCCTCTCAACTTTTCCCTTCCTTCCTTCCTCCTCCTAATACGGATGTATATCCTCTCAACTATTCCCTTCCTTCCTCCTCCTAATAAGGATGTTTTTCCACTCAACTATTGCCTTCCTTCCTCCTCCTAATAAGGATGTATATCCATTCAATTACTCCCTTCCTTCTTCCTCCTAATAAGGATGTATATCCACTCAACTATTACCTTCTTCTTAATTCATAACAAATGTGTACATCCTATCAATTATTCTCTTTCTCCTCTCTTCCTAACAAAGGTATAAATCCTCTCAACAATATCATCCCTCCATCCTCCTAATAATGGTGTAAATCCTTTAAACTATTCCCTCCATCCCTCCTACTAATAATGGTGCATCTCCATTAAACTATTCCCTTCCTCTTTCCTACTAATAATGGTGCATCCCCTTTAAACTATTCCCTTCCTCCCTACTCCTAGTAAAGGTGTATATATATCCTATCAGCTATTGTCTTCCTCCCTCCTCCTAATAAAGGTGTATGTCCTCTCATCTATTCACTTCCTCTCTCCTTAAATAATGAAAGTGTGTTCATTTTCTGGAAAAATTTCCTATTCTCTCTGCATTTAATAGTAGCTCACTTACTAAAACATATTACCACCATCCTCCACCTAATAAGGGTACATTTACTCTCAATTAAATCTTATCTTTATCGAATTAATGTTATTAAATGTGAATATTAAGCAGGATGATGCGGAAAGAAAATATATTGTTAACTCATCAAATATTATTAAAATATTTGGTTTTAAAGCAATATACTCAAGTAGTTTCTGATGTAATGATAAAATAAATTGGAAAAATACATAGAGAAAATATCAAAGGTACGAAATTCTTTCAATAATATATTTTACAAATGTATCGTTAAAATATATTATATTTTCGTTTCTATTTAGATTAACGTTTCTTCTACAGTTCATATACATAATATACCTTTAAAATATAAGCTAAAATGTTTTCCAAGAGAGATGATATTTTTAATGCATTACAATGGTTCGGTTCCAATTTATATATGCGCCAACTTCATGTTCTTATTTTTATGACGATATTTTTTATACATGGCAGTGAAAGGGTGCATGATGCCATCTCCTTTCCAATATCGTTTCATATTTTATTATTTCTGGAATTCATATTCTTAATATGATAGTCCTCACAGAAAGAATATATTTCTTTTTATTGGTGTCATTTTAATATCATGTGGATACATCTACACTCTCATCTTATTATTGGATATTCATGTTCAAAATCGAGTTGGTGTTTAGTATAGATCTTTATACAACCTGATTTTGATTAATTTGGAAAACCATCATAATATTTGTAATAGGTTTTAAATTACATGAAATAAATAAATTGAAGAATATAAAACTTTGAAAGCTTAAATTTTTTTCATTAATTTAGTCTAATTAATCATTTTAGATTTATTCTTAAAACAAGAATTTGAATTAGAGTGTACTTCTGTTCTATGATTATTTAACTAAAAGTTAATCACTTAACAAATAATGTAAGTATAATTCATTTTATTTTATTCATTATATAAATATTGTTCAAAATCCACTATGAGGCAATTTTTAACAGGCAATTTATAAATAATGGATGAAAGTATTTTTGAAGTACTAAGCCATTCGAGAATATAATTTGGAATATTATGCATGTACAATTGAATACTGAATCTTGATTAAATTAAAAATAAGCTTATTTAAACCTTCCTAATTTCATATATTAAAGCATCTGTTTACTCAACAAAGGGTATTGGATAATTTGCTCAGTTTAGCTGTACAAAGTAAAATCTCTAAATTGTAATATTGCAATCAGATAACATAGAAAAATTCCGTTAAATTCCACCATTAAAACTATGAGCATTAATTAAATGAAGTTTACAATTACTTCATAACTATAAATAGGCCTCAATAGTGTATTTAAAAATGTTTTATTATTGAATAAATAACACGTGACCAAAAAATTACTATATTTTAGGTCAACTTGTAAGTAAAATTACATACATTATATGTATGCATGTATATATAGGCTCCGTGCAAAGTGCAGATTATATTTGAATTCACGACACGAGCGCGCAATACGGCCACATTTTGAAGTTCTTGCAGGGTAGACCCGGGCGGCATCATGTTTACCGTGATCAAACACTCGAAAATATTAAAATATAGCACATTTGTTTCTCGTAAACTGCTTGGACAATCACAGTAGTTTTTTCAGAAATCATTATAAAAACCTTAAAAGACATGAGGATATTATTAAAATTCCCTTATTACAATTAGTTTGCTTTAAACAAATTTTTTTTCTAATGAAAGAACTATGATGAGATTTTTAGTGCAGACTCTGTGTAAAAGTTGTTTTCCTGATTAGAATAGATGGGTAGTTTAATAGTACAAAATGATCATCATGAACTGAATTATATTTTGATATATGACTCATTCCTTTAATCCCATACTTTTCACAGTTTGATGTGTTTACTCTTCACACGCGCCAGGTTTTCGATAAACTGAGGATTGTTAGAAAGACCGGCCTGTCATTCCGTTCCCACATATTTTATTTTTTCTGATCTACTATTACCAGCTTTACAACAATTATTACTCTGATAAATACTTTAAATAACTTTTGGCAGTGCACTCTATTTATAATATAGGCTACTCTACCTTTCTTGTAAATTAATGCATAGATAGATCTTAAATTTATAATTGTTGTCCACTTTGTCTGACAATTATTCAGCTCAGTCATTAATACGTCTACCTACTGTGTTAATGGTCCTGGGCTTGATTCCCGACATGCTATATATTAATCTTTGGTGAATTGTCAGCCTAAGAACTTGATGTTGAGAATTCCATAGTATTGTATTATAACTTATTTCATAAGCTGTGTGAAGATATCATAAGTGTGTTCAGGAAGTACACATTAAATATCCTTAGTAATAAAAAAAGAAATAAATTGGTTGAAAGAAATGTAGTGCGTTATGTTTGACAAACCAACTCTTACTATTACTTCCATCACTATTATAATGTCCAACCTACTTTAAGCACAATCGTGAATCAGTCAGTGACCGAACGGAATGACGGACCGGTCTTTCTAACAATCTTCAGTCCATCGAAAACCTGGAGAGCGTGAAGAGCTCGTAGATAAACAAATGACACGGTAAAAATAAAAAATATCTTTTATCAAAATTCATGAAATCATGAAAAATCAAAAATTAACTAAAATATCTAAACGTATGTACTTTTGTACATAATTTTTATTTTATTAAAGAGAAAACATATTATTATATAATACATTTTTGTGAGAATTAAATATTGAATTAAAATATCGAAGCAACCTGGTCCAGTGTCCACATAGTCTAAGGCGTCATTCTCATATTGGACTAAATTGACAATGACTAGGACATCGGGATTCAAATCCCATCAAGAGGTACTGAGGGTTTTTTTTGTATAGAAAATCAACTCTCCCTCCACGTAAAGGATGGTACACTTCCTTTAAATTTAACTCTACTCATTCCTAACTAATTAAAACATAATTAGTACATATGTGTATAGCTTGGACAGGTAGTAAGACGCGCTGCCAAAATAAAAAAGATAAGTTTTTGCTAGATTACAAGTTTGAATATTAATTCAAATGTACCAACATTTTCTTGTGTTTTTTTTATAGTATTAGGCCATAAGAATTATTTTTCAATAGATACCTTTATTTCGTTTGATATGTTTTCTTTTGTTGAACAGAACAATAGATCCAATTTTTTCATTTGTATTATTTTATTCACACCATGCAATACGCAAAATAAAAGTTTTATTAACGTTTTTATGAATTTTTGTCGCTCATTTCCTTTTCTATTCTTTTTCCCCGCTTTCTTCCACTTTTATATTCCACAAGAAAAGATTTTACTGACTTTACAATAAAACGTAATAGACAAACTAGCATAAAAAGGGATATTTTATAAAACTGATTATCCTACTATATTCAGAAATACTCATAAGATTCATTTTATTATTAGATTCGTAAAATATTTTTATTTCTATATTTTACACTCACGTGATATTTTAGGGTGTATATCAATAATATCCCTTATATATTTGAAAATATGTATTGGGAACACTTTTAAATATTTAACTGTATCTAAAATATAAATAGTGATAGTTATTTATTATATCAGAAATTATGAAAAAGAATACAACGGGAAATGCATCCTAATACAGTACTCTGTAAAAAAAAAATTTAATTCAGAATATACAATAAAATATTTGGACTCCTTTATATTTATAAAACATGGTGACGTGCATGACGAGAAGGAATTTTAAGAAATCTAGTATTTAGAAAATGATTTTATCCTAATATGGATGAAGATAATGTAAATGGGTGGACGTTACATAGTGATGAGCTAGATACACTGTACTCATAGTCTGACATCGTCAGGGTATTCAAATCTTGCAGACTACTGTGTGCAGGACATTAGTCTTTGAGTAGATGAAACAATTTCACGTTCAAGTTATTTAGTGGACAACTTGATAATAAAGATCATGAGGACGGGAAGATCTAGATGCAGATGGGTGGTCTGGATATCAATAGTCCAGGACAGGGATAGGGCGTAGTGAAGGTAAATGGCTAGAAATAGTTCAATATAGGAATAAGTGGTAATGGGGGGACTAGCAAGAGCTAGCTTAGGATAGTGATAATTTAATCTAAATAAAACTCAAATATTCGGTAAAGTCAGAAAGAAATAGTATATTATATTAACAATATTAACTAAGTAAAACAATTTAACATCGGGTAGTATATTAAGTTGAACTAATGCCAATCTGAGAAAAAGCAATAAATTTAAAGCAAACCAAGTATGTTCCAATATTTAATTGTAGAAATATTACAATGTAATGAAATAAAGTCCATAAAATCACATAAACAGGAACTCCAGATGCATTTTGAAAGTGGGGAGACTCAACTAAAAGGGGGTCTGGGGGTCCTGAACGGGTAAAATTTTAAACCATCGATGGATTGAAGGAGGCTTATTCTGAACGGGTTGTATTTTGTTGTAAGTCTTTCTTTGTCATTATGTATAGTATCAACTTAGGGTGGGTACACAAAGAGAGTATTCACACAGAGTGTTGGGAAGGTATTGTGGTGACAGGGTTAATGAGAATGGTAATGAGTTAGAGAGGTTGTGTATAGAGAAATATATATCTATGTGGAAACATGGTATAAGCACAAATATATTCACTTGTTTACATGGCAAAGAGATGATTTGAGAGCTATGATTGAATTTGTGATGTATGCTGAGAGACTTAGTAGTTTAGTAATTAATACTAGTAGGCCCTACTCTGCGTGGAGATGAATGTGGAACTGATTACTTCCTAGTAATCTCAGTAGTATATTGAATTAGGTATGAGTTTATAAGGAAGCAAATTTAGAGTATTAATCAATTAGTAATTAAAGTGGAAAAATTGCATGCTAAAGGTGTGAGAGCGCAATATGAAAGATTGCTGAGTGGATAATGAACTTTACAAGAGTAAGATTAGATAATTGAATTAAATTCTATTGATATACCAAGTGCTATAAACATATTTAAAGAGGCAATAGATGAGTGTGCGGAAGATGTGAATGGTAATGGGAAACTTGAAAATAGATAAATAATGGAATGAACAAATGAAATAAGCTGTGATAGGAAAGAAAACAAAAACAAACAAATTAATGATTTCTTTGAAGAGTGAAACAGAACGCTAGATGTTGAGGGATATAATATAAAATGATGTACAAAAAGGAAAGGGTGAATGCAAAGAAATTAGGAAAGAAGAGCAAGTAGTAAATGAGATTAAAAGGAGATAGAATGCTGAATAAGTTTAAGTTTGTTGGAAATTAAAATCCGTCCTGTAAGTGGGTAAATCGAACGAAACAAGGAGTGCCAGGAAAAAAAAAAGTATTTCAGAATTAACATGGTGAGATTATTAGGGGTGAAAACAGTATTATAGAGTGATATTGTGAGTATATTGAGCAAATGTATGGATAATATGTAGAAAAAGTAGCAGAAAATAGAGAACATGAAAGACTTAACAAGGCTGAGGTGTTAAAATCTATAAAATTAGTAAACATTGGCAAATCTTTGAGCGTAGATGGAACCACAATTGAAATATTTAAGTGTAGAGACATGGTAATTCTTTCCATATTGTGTGAGTTGTTTAATGTGTATTCTGGGACTTCGAGTCTCCTTAATGACTGGAAAAATGCTGTCACTGACCTATGTACAAAGTAAGGGCAGTAAAAGTGAGTAAAAAATTATAAGGCAGTTAGTTTTTTGCGTAATCTAGGAAAGTTTTTGAGAACGTCTTAATTGAGAGAGTGCTTAGAAAATTGCGGACTATATTTGGGGTGTGCAACGTGGTTGCATTGAAAAAATATTTTTACTGCAACAACTGATTGAGAAATGTATGGCAGTTTAAAAGATAGTGTATTGTGCATTTGCTAATATGGAGAATGCGTACGGTCGGGTGTATAAGAGTATGCTATAGCATTTTCTGAGAGAGTGTGGTGTGAATGTAATTATGGTGGTGTATGATGGAAGTAGGGTGTGAGTTGGGGTAGGGAGCTTTAAACGAATGGTTTAGTATTGAACAGTGTGTTATAAAAATTTGAGTTATGTCTCCTTAGCTCTTTGATGTATTAATGGGTAAGTGTATGGGGGATGCGATTTGTTTATAAAAGGACAGTGTGTGTGTGAAATTGTTGCTATATGCAGTCGATGCGGTATTAATGGCTGAGAGTGAAAGTCACTTCCAGAATCCATTAACTCGTTTGAATGTGTTCACAGGCAAAATGCATCTTCTTATAAATAAATGTCTCCAAAACTAAGGTGATTGTTTTTGAAAAGTATGAATCTGGAAATGATCGTAATCTTAATATAAACATAAAATTGTTATATCAAGTGAATGATGTTTTTGTGTCTGGTTAGAATGTTCTGCAAAAGTGTAAGGATAGATGAGGAAATCGACAAACCGGTGAATGCATCTCGGAGAGTAATTGCATGTTTGCTGTCTATTGCAAAAAATGTATTAGTATTGAAATATGCAAAAATGGCTTTATATAAATGTGTGCTAACACCATCATTGTTTTATGGATGTAAAGCGTGGGTTTGTCAGGAGAAACGTAATAGCAAGGTGATTGTGTTTGGAATATGATATCTAGAAATATTGGTGTAAAATCTCATATGGGCAGAGAAACTAATGAATGGGTGCTGAAGGGATGCGGTTTGAAAGGGAATACAATATGTCAATGTGAAAGAAGCGTCTTACGTTGGTTTGGGCATGTTGTTAGGATGAGAGTGGATCGAGTGACGAGGCAAATATATGAAAGTAGATTGTGTGGATCAAAAAGGAAGGGGTAAGCCATATAAGATATGGCTTAATCTTATAAATGAATATATGGAAAAAGAGAAACATTAAAGAGATTTAAGAATGAAAGAGCATGCATGACTCGGTGTATGAACGTTGTTGAAGCAAAGGGAGTATGCAAGGATAGGGAAGTGTAGATAACGTTATTGAGAAGTTATTAAGTACCAAGTTTTTTTAGTTATATGCATAGTTTTTAACCTACACCGTAAGGAAATGGAGTTATTTGGTATGTATGTACAACATAGTATGAACTTAAGTGGAGGAGAATATTTTAACTTTTTTTGGTCAACAATTAAAAAAGATAAGTAGCCTCCTTATAGATTTATATTTATTGTTAGTTGTACTATCCAGTAGTGTTGGATTATTATTTGTAAAATTAAGACAGTAATTAGCGAAAAAAAGTCTGTTTCAAAAGTCTTGGCCAAAACAAGGATCGGACTACCTATACATTTTCCGGAATTTGGATTCTCTAATAGGCTACAGAGAGTGTTTATCACGTGTAATATTTATGAAAATTAATTAAGTGGCTCTCACCCAGAATATTTTGTAAATTTGGTTTATTTTAGATCCTATTTAAAGTGATCTTCTCTTGATAATTTGATGCCTCATAAAACTTTATATAATGATTCATTAGTGGCAAATTTTTTAAATTGGATGCTTCTAATATACATTTTGAGCTATTTTTAAACTTTTAAATAGCAATTAGTGCGCACAGCAGCAACAAAATATTACACTTGTGTATGTATCAGTGGCGAGCGTAAAACACTTGGGAGGAAAACATTCACATACCAAACTGTCTTCTTACAATATTTATTAAGGAAAATCTCTCAAATACAAAGATAGTGTTAATTTGAAAAGTTGAGGAAAAACACAATTCTTGATAGCATTTCAAGCCAATAATTAATTATCAGTGCTACGCAAAACAAATCATTAAAATACTTTTGTTATTATCACATTTGAATTCATTATGAATATCTCGACCGATATTGGTCAAAATAAAGAGCTTAGGAAACGGTTATATTATTTACCCACCCATACATTTAATAGATTTGAAATAAATATAATGTGTCACAAAGCTCTTAAAATTCCCCTCTCGTATTTTCCCCTTCCATCACCCTCCTAGAGTTTATCCAGCATTCATATTATCTATAAAAAAACTAGATGATCATATAACTTCATGCATGAATATTTGAATGTAGTTTTAATAACTTTTGTAGACATCTGACCCCTAGCTCGTTAATATGAATACTAAATACCATAGTGTAAGTTGATGACCTGGTGGTCTAGCGGTAAGGAGTCAGAATCCTTTACTGGGAATCCGGGGTTCAATCCTCGGTCCCGGCACAGATCTATCTGATTGCCAAATCCTTCCTTCACTTCTGACAAGACGTGTATTAATCACAGCTTGTGAATGTGTGGAATACCAGATCTCCACCGTGGTTTGGATCCCACGGTAAACTGTAGGTGCTCCATTTCATCTCACAATCACCCTACCATTGCACATTATCATAAGTGCGTATAACTAGAACGGTGCGTGGTGCTAATAATAATACAAATAATAATACTAATAATACTACTACTACTAATACTACTACTAATAATACTACTACTAATAATAATTAATAATAATATAGGGTAATTTAACCATGGTGAATAAACATTGACCCTACATTTTGATCTCCTTTCCCTTTTAAATATATTATCAAGGGCAACGGATGATTAAAATTTTAAATCCTTTTAATCATATTTCTGTTAACACAATTTATTTTAGTACAAACTTTCAAACGAAACTGATAAGGTTCATACTTTAAAATTCCTTCGTCTTCCCAGATTTTCCAGACCAAATGATTTGTATTTTCCCACCATTATATAGTAAAAACCATATATATATATAATCTCATAATGCTTTATATTAATTCTTGGCACAAAGTTCATCAAGAAATCAGTAATTAAAGATAAAACTAATAGTTTACACTTATTAACTCTCTACATTGTATTTCACAAATTATTTTTTTAGACTTCAAAATTTCAATAAACTTTCATAATTTTCTCTGACTTCTCCTTGACGTTTCATGTCCCACCCAATTTCTTTGCTTTTACAGGTTTTCCCTCTGTTCCATTTACATTCCATTCACCCTGAAAAGTAGAAGTCCTACCTTGGCAGACTAGACTATGTGTCTCATGGGTTAAGGCTGAATTTAATTTAGGGAAGATTCCAAGTTGTAAATTCATATAGGACTCCGGAGAAATAGAAAAATCTTTTTAAAGGTGGTGGTTGAAACAAGTTTGATTGATAGTAAAGGGTCCAGACCAAGACACTCTCTTAGAAAAGTTCTCACCCCAATTAATGATTGAAAATGTAATGCTCTAAAAATTATTTGGAGTAGTCCTCTTTAAACAAATTTTGGAAAACTGGAGTTGTTAAGAAAATATAAGTAGTACTGAGCGAGATTTTTTTATATATTAAATTCCCTATAATTTATTTTAAAGCTGTCTTCTCCTGAATTATTTTGAAATTTGTATGCCCAAAAATATTATTTATAGGCTCGTCTAATTTTTGAAACTATAGAATTATTTAACACTAGGAGCAATTTAAAGGGGTCTTACCCCAACATATTTATAAAATTGATTGCTTTTTGATGATAAACTACTAACTCTGAAGATCGGATTGCAGAATCAAATCAGATAAATAGTTTCAAAACTCTTTTGCTAGCAACATTAAGAACTTTGCAAAATGTGGAGGAGGTGAGGGTATTTCAACCCCATAACCCCCCTCGTCACGCCCACGCTATATATCTATCTTATAGGCTAAGCCATAGTTGAACCATACAAGCTAGGCCTGCTACCATTAAGGGCAAACTAAGTGTGTTTATCAACCCTGTAAAGGCTCATAATGTGGAAGGCAGCTTAAAGGACCTTAGAAATAAGTTTGATTAAAATAACTACTTTATAATTATTTTAAAAACCAAAAATACAACATAATAAAATATCACGATACTATTTAACGTTGGCTTAAAATAGTTAAATATTTAACTAAACCACAACAAGAAATCTTGTTAAATAATGTTAAGTTTTTTGTTTTATTAGCGTCGATAAAATTATGGGAAAAATAAATTTAGAACTGCGGCATAAAAACCACCTCGTGTCCAAATTAAACTTACATTTCAACTATGAAACATCATCACTTTGTTCTTATCTGTACCAAAGGTGTCAGTAATATTTAGGTCTTTTACCCTTTTAGCTCTACTATTCTGGTATTTTTTTATTTAATTCCATCAAAAATAGACCTAATGTTAGTTACTTTATTTTTGTAAAA
Source organism: Timema bartmani (assembly GCA_902151455.1). Classification (NCBI taxonomy): domain Eukaryota; kingdom Metazoa; phylum Arthropoda; class Insecta; order Phasmatodea; family Timematidae; genus Timema; species Timema bartmani. The sequence continues at coordinate 28,054 of CABFWB010002827.1, forward strand.
GTGATATTTTCCGTATGGGAAAAATATAAACTGAAAAGCTAAGGCATTTCTGTTTTCTCTTATATTAATTATAAATGTATGTCCTAGTTACTTAAAATTATCAAACTGATGGTAGGAGTTGTATATTTTTATACATAAGACCAATATAAAAACAGGGGTGTCTCAAGCCCCCAGTCCTCCTGTTCCGGAGCCCCTGCACGTACGAGTTAAACATAAAGAGATATTATAAATGCATGAGCTCACATTGAAACAAACACGTTCTTTCATATGACACTTTAAAGGTTAGATTCTGTAAATGCATAAATAAAAATAACACTCAGGTGGTTTCATTTGAGAATACGTCTTTATTTCAATATAATATTTCCAATGTGTTCTTATTCTGAAAACTCCACAATTTATAGTTGTAGTTGTAACTATCTTGTTCCAAGTCACTAAATGCAATACTACGTTTTGACGTTGACTTGACACAGTGACACATTGACCAGAGCATCAACCTTTATAAATCAATTGGTAAAGCGATTATGCATAAGTTCAGACGATCAGAGTCTTAATCCATGTAGAGTACTTGTATAGCTTTTAAGATTTCCTAAAATCACTTTTTTTACTTATAGGTGAGGTCACCCTGACAATAACCTCAATTCAGGTTGCCTACAAAATATCCATATAAGATACAGTAATGACATGTGTAAGCAGTAACCCTAATGATTGGAAAATTAAACCATTTTAATAATACCAAATAGGTTAACTATGTATTTTCACTGTGGAATTTTTTCCTTATTATGAATCAAAATAAACCTCTGGGAACTTTTAATAAAATTTACACACGCTTATAGTTACAAAGCCTAATCAAATATATTCCAAAAAAATATGCATTACACCATATATCATTAGAATCAACATAGTTAGTCCTTAATTACATGTAGCATAAAACTTAAAGAAATTATATTAATCAAGAATACTAGCATAAATTAAAACGATAATTTGATATCAAGAAGAATGTACTGTACGTATGTTTGTGTGAAGCTATCCGTTGTCGCTGTCTGCATTTCTCAGTTATTACTGACAGGTTTTTGTTTAGCACCGCGTCTTACTACCCGTTCGAGTTACGCCCATGCACTAATTACACTAATTTTTTAGGGATTAGGAATGTTTAGTTGAGAGGAAGCGAACCAGCATTTTTGTGGAACGAGAGTGGAAAAAAAATTAGGATAAACCAAATCTAAGTGCACCCGACCGAGTTCGTAACCTGATCTTCCTGTCTCAGGCAATTTTAAAGTGTAATCACCAAAGTTTAAAAAATATATGTATTTTTAATTTTACTAAAAATATAACTATATATATAATAGGAATATTGTAAATTTATAGATATTTTAATCACTACAAATATTTCAAACATTTCCAGATATTTGTAAACTTTGGTGCGCGTTGCACCCAAACTTTTGAAGAGAAAACTATAAAATTTGCTACTTATTTGCCCTTTAAACACGCACACATAAATATAGATACATATGCATGTTTATATATATGTATATGTATATGAATAAGTCTATATACATATATTTATATAATTTATATATATATATCCAATTTAATTTTTCCTTTTTTTATTTCTTGAAAGCAAGCCTGAATTCGTATAAACTTGCAAACGTGTTTCTTTCTCTTTGATCCTCTGAAACCAATTTTATTTTTCCTTTCAATGAATGTCTGGGTTGTTGTCCTCACCCTTTCCTTCCCCCTAGCCCTACTAAACCTCTCTAACCCCCCCCCTCTTCCGGACAACGCCCTTGACGGTAATCCACGCGGCGCTCTTTTTTTCCGGGAGTGAACTGTATGGCAAGAATGTGTCTTGCTGACGGCGGGCGGTGATGGGTAGGGTGACAAGGTGGGGGGAGGGGTTAGTAGCGAGATGGATATGTAAAATCAATTGGCCCCCGGGAGTGGCCGTGATGAGAATACGAGCGTTAGTATCGTTAGTATCAAGGATGTTAAGAATACTAAACAGTACGAGCGACGCTCACACCACCTTCTTTCATTCCCCGTTTCTTAACAACAAACTGGGGGGGTTGAACATTTCCCAATCTAGTTCGACAAAAGTACGTGTCCCCTTTCTTTGCTTACAATACACGTGTGGGGATATATATATATATATATATAGAGAGAGAGAGATAAATGGATATATATATCCATCCATCTATATATCATCTATCATTATATTAATCAATAAATCTGTCTATGTATATATTTACCTATAATTCTCTCTATTTTCTATGAGTGTAGCTCTTCATCCTTATATATATGTATATATATACGTATATATATGTATATATATACGTATATATGTGTGTATATATATACGTATATATGTGTGTATATATATACGTATATATGTGTGTATATATATACGTATATATGTGTGTATATATATACGTATATATGTGTGTATATATATACGTATATATGTGTGTATATATACGTATGTATAAATTTATATATATACGTATGTATAAATGTATATATATACGTATGTATAAATGTATATATATATATAGAGAGAGAGAGATTTATTGATCACTATAAAGAAATATATATATATATATAGATATAGATATATATATATAGATATAGATATAGAAAAATGAATTAATGGAATTATGGATTTATAAGTGTCTAAATAGAGAGAAAGAGGTATAGTGAAATAAGAAATGGAGCAAGAAAGTTAGCTAGAAAAAGATATATTGAAATAAAGAGGTTAACAGGGACAAACATTTAGAGTAAATACAATAATTAGAGTTTGTTTTAAATGTACAAACTAATATTGATAATACATTACTTATTTAAAAGAGAAAATGGGAAATAATTTTATTATAATTTTAAATCTTATTTTTTGGTAAATTTATCTAAATACTGAATATGCTTAAAAATGTGTAAATAAATTAATATTATAATAATAGTGATTAGAATCAATGTTAAGAAACTAAGTTTATAACTTTGCTAACTAATAAAACCTGTTATATCATTAAATTAAATCAAAACGTAATTTTTGAACTTAAAAATATTGCTATGTTTAGGAATATGTAACTTATCTCTATAATTAAGTCATATTTGAATATTTTCCGACAAATTAAATCTCTCTGCTCCGATATTGAAGCCCACATTGTAAAAATAAGAAATATTCCAAGAATAAGGCTATAATATGTTTAAAGTTGCTCTGATTATTATGACATTGAGTACGTGTAGATATAAGGTGTGAAATTAAACAATCCAAAACATGAATAATTCTACAGAACCTTGCAATTCCAAACTTTGGTGTTTCCAACTTTATCTTTCCTAATGAAGAGAAGCGAGCCCATCTCATTACTCATTAGCGCTTCACAGAACTCTCGAGTGATCGTGGAACAAGGAGATATGAGACATCTTCTGAAACTCCGCTGTAAGTTGGTACCACTGGTGGGAAAATAGCAGATCTAATGTTGAGTTACATGGCGAGCGTGTAGAACACTCATTTCACTAGGAGCACTGTGTACGAAACCAGAAGTTTTTGGTCAGAAAAAAAAATTAGAGAGTAAAAGTAAGCTAGAGGGAATTAAACTCAAGAGATAATAACCAAAATTCTAAAAACACAAGGCGTTGAACACTCAGACTAAACAGCAAGTTCGTTGAGTCTGGTTTTCTATTTACTGGAGGGTTAGGATTTGAGCATAGGTGGATTGCGTTTTAGTTAATACTCTATAAATGGTCTTCCATACTCCCTATAAGAGAATGCGGCCACATTTCACTTAAATCTAACTTTTCCCATACCTCCACTATTTGGAAGCCAAATACATATAACCTGGATGGGAAGTAAGACACCATGAAAAATAAATGGTTCGACACACAATCACACAAACTTTCTCATCTTGTGTATTATAATTTCAAATAAAATTTTCAAAAATAAGTGTTCAGTACACAACCCTTAAATAATTTTTACTCATAAAAACAAACACATCATATGTTTATATATAAATCCTAAACCAAATTTGTCAATTATATTTAACAAAATTTAAATTTTCAAAATTATTTATTCTTAGCTTACGCTAAAATTATTTATTCTTTGTAAAAATAAAAACGTATTCTTATTTAATAAGGAAGAAATTCCCCTATTCCCATTTTAAATTACATTTTAAAGGTGAATTTCCAAAACACTCGAATTTTCTATAGTCTAAACTACCCTTAAATTAACTTATTTTAATTAAATAAAGTATATTGTCAATAATACATACAATAATATCCTGATAAAACTTTTTTACCAAATTGCTAAATACATTTTTTAATATTAAAATAAATAAATAGTAATCAGTATACTTCCCATAATTGAAATTTACACCCAAAATAAGTATACAGATTTATTTGTCATGTTCATATGAAACAATCTCCAGATATAATTCTAAGAAAAATCGTTATAGTCATTACCAAAATGATAATTTGAATAAAGAAAAATCCACTCCTCATTAAACGACCCTTTATCGAATTTCTACCAAGATACCTATTTGGAACCAAAGGGTTAGTGCCATGAGTAAAATATTTAAAGTTTTTGAAAAATCAGTTAACAGTAAACTACCCTTTAACGAACATTTACCCAAAAATCATTTGTAGGTTTTTAGGCAAAAATTAAATGAAGGATTGTTATTATAGTGCTATTTGTCATGTAAAACAAATCCTAGATATGTGTTTTAAACAAAATCATTTGAGCCATTTTCAAAAAATTTGTTATTAATTAAAAATACTAAACAGTAAATTATTCTTAATTGAAGGGCTGAGTTTAAAAAAATGTGTTATATCTGATAAAATCGAAAATGTCACGTTTGAATAAAGGCCATTAAAACTGTTTTGAATCTATAGCCAGGAACATACTGACAGAATTGAGGAGGCAAAGGTTCGAATCTTGGCTCAGTGAACTGAGGGTGGTTTTTGACAAGTGATTTAATGTGGTGGTTTTCTCATCCTCTCTCCACGCTAATGGTGATTCTTATTGTTGTAAAGGAATACTTTGATTATAATATTGAATTATTTTAACATATCAGTTTTACATATATATACATATATATATATACATATACATATATATATATATATATATATGGTTTATGATCTTACCAATTAAATTAGGCCGTTAGTAGCAAGTGTGCTAAGCTTATCGATAGCAATAAAAATGTCAAAATGAGAAGTTTTCCTACCACCAGATGAACCAACACACAATAATATTGCCTAGCGCCTGTAAACTAGACTGTACCGGGTCGAGCGTTCATCCCAGTCTGGCCACCTGTCATTACAACCAATGTGTTCGATTTTATATTTTAGTCGCTCGCGCGCTCGCTCGCCTGGTCTGGCCGTCCCCTTATAGGTGAGATGGAGAGAGCTTAGGTTAATGTCAGTATATTTGTAACTGTCATCGCAAAAAAAAACTTTTGGCCACAATAAATAACATTTTGCTATAGTTGATACATTTATAACAGCATACCGCAATAGTTATTACAGTTCTTGAGGTATCGTGGAATTTGACCATAAATTTTCCTTTTATTTTAAAAGTGTATACTGAGCTGTCACTATTCTCAAGACTGTAACCTCCCCCTTTGATTTGATAGGTTCTTATTGCTATAAATAAAAGGTAGGTTTAGTCACAAGAGAGTTTATTTTATTTTACAAACAACTTACAGATATACGAGAGCGGGGCACTCTAGGAAGGTCGAGTGACTGGCCGACAAGGGCCGACATAAACAATAAATAATGGGAGAAGACCCCAAGTCTTTAAGAGACAACAGAATGATTGATACCAAACAAAACATAATTAAATTGACCCACGCAGAAGGCGACTAACTTAGCAAGAAAGTTAAATACAAGTAATATGTAAAGGTCTAAACGACCCGTCGATGTTGACTCTACATTGACATAAGTATGTAGTTATATGATAAACTGCCATTGCAAAGTGCAACAGTGAAAAGCGATGCATGATTTACCTAAACCTAACCTGTTACAATAGGTTCCAATCAAATTAGTTCAATCTAATTAATTTTACAACTATGACCAATGTGCTGGGTGCACGGCTTCGCGCCCCCCGAGTTGAGTAACAACTTGAATTATTACAATCATAACAAATCTTTAAATTTTAGCAAGCAAGACAACTATTTTAAATAAGTTGCACATTTATCAAAAACAACTAGCGCCCCAAGATGGCGACATACAAAAGTTTCATTAGCGCCCCAAGATGGCGACAAACTAAAGTTCCAACCCGTCCGTGAGGCGGACACAACGTTAAGTACAAAGAAACAAAGTTAGCGCGTAAACCATAATGGCTGACAGGCAAATCCTGCAGTCTCAGAGAAATATAGTTATTAGTAACCATGATTTATATTTAAAGTCGAAACTTGAATTTTGAACAAATTAACCCAAACATAATTTAGAAAACGTCGAACAACAACCTACGTCTAAATCTAAGACAAGTGTCTCACCTAATTGAGTGCAGAGAAATGAGTGACATCACAACACAGTCCAGCCGTTATATACTGTACAAAGTCAATCACGTGTTCACATACGGCGGGAATCACACTGGGGACGAAGGGAGAGGGGTGTACACTGCTTCGACAAAAGTCTCGAATATTCTCGTAACAATTTCGAATCACGCGCCGGTGGATGAGTCTTGTTTCACTCGAACACAACCGTCGGCGCATACGGGTTAGCGCATCTCGATGTTCAAATGTCCGAGTCTTGCTCTAATCGGACCTCGAGCCACGGGCGGTCAGTAAGCCGCGTGATGTAGAGTGGAGTTGAGTGCGCGTGTTTCATGAAGTCGAGATCCAGCCCAGTCAAAGGGGACCAAGATTAGGTGAGCCAGATCGTCCTTATTTGTTTTATGTCTGTGACAACGTCACAAGACAAATATTCAATTACTGTTTGTATTATGTGTAGCAATCAAATGTAGCTTCATAATCAATATTTAATTAATTATCACCACCTCTATAAGGCTCATTTGTAAAAAAATACCTTTTTAGTGAATCTTTCCCAATATCTGGGTACAAATCACGTGCACATATTTTTATTTGCAAATGTCAATATCACAACTGATTGTAAGTATGTAAAAGGGATTTTTTAAATAATAGGGAGTAATATTATGTTGTTTTTTTAGTTTTTAATCCATCTACAAAAGAATAATAATATTTGTAACGTACTGTACATCACAAATCTTCCAAACGCCCTAACTGATATTCACTGTATGTTACACACAGCCTTACGCTGCCTCTGTGTAGAGTTGATCCTCTAGTGAATAAAGTAAAGATAGAACATTTGGACTAAATGGGGATCCCGGACAGTGAAGGGTGGGGGCTCGTAATAATGGAAAAAACAAATGAATAATGAAAACATTTTAGGAAAGCTATATTGTATATGTCTCTTACCCTTAAGATGCGGCCGAATGATGCGTAAGTATTTTTACAGTTTCTATAGAATTGAATTTTTTGGCCAAAATAAATCAAATACTTCTCCAGTAGCAACATAGAATATAGATTTCTCCACATGCTAATATCAACAGATCTTGAATATCTGTCAAGGGTGTCCTGGAAATTTGTCAAAACCTTTTTCTCTTTATTTAAAAAAGTTTTAACGATATTCCAGTACATCCTTCAAAGATATTCCAGATTTGTTGATATTAGCACGTGCATAAAACTAAACTCAATGTTTCTACTGGAAAAATATTTGATTTATTTTGTGCAAAAAATATAATGCTATAAAAACTGTAAAATCATTTGCGCTACATTCAGCCGCACCTTAAGGTGACAGTCCTACCTTGATGGGCTGGAGTAAGGTATGGGCTAGGAAGATTTCAGGGTAGACGGAGTATACTGCACATGCAGCAGGGAAAAGTATGTACGGTATTTGTTGTACTGTACAGGAATGTTAAATACAAGATTATAATACGATTTTGAAAACAACTAAAACTGGAAGTCACTGGCTCTGTTGAAAGTGGGTGAGGTTCAAAGTAGCATTCGACACCCTTTTGTTTACATTTAAAAGGCTACATATTTATTTCATCATAAGTCCAAGTGGATGTCTCACTCTCGTGTTTTCTACCTATGATACAGTAATATGTAAAAACAAATAAAGTAGACATAGTCAGAATTTAGCGAAAACTGTATTAATGAGGTCCGGAATATTGAAGGATTACTGTTCCTACTATAAATATTAATGATAAAAAATCATCCAAATAAAGGAAATAAATTATTCAGATGCTTCAAAAAGTCGAGAAAGCCCCAATTAATCAATAGTTATACCTCAATTACTCTTTTATCATTTTAACTCCACATCCATCAGGCTTGGCAATTTTACGCAACGTAGCGTGAGTGCTTCCTCAATCACCTCCCTCATTCTACACTGACACGTGTGTGTCCTCACTCCTTTTATCCTTTTCTCTCTCTCACACACACAATACCACCCTACACCGTTGTGGCTTTGTTAACGTTATTCCAAGAGTGGGGGTGAATCACATAACTCCTCTGAGATACGCGTTTATGGAACATGATATCGTGTCTTGCCCTTCACTGTGATGCGGGTGTCTATGTCATTTCGTGTCTGTCTGTCTGTCTGTCCGTCTGTTTGGAGCAAAGCTATTATAACCTTCAGTCAACCGGAAATATACCAGGACTGACATGAATTCATTCAAGGGGAGAACATACACAACTTTTAAAACTGTTCAATGTTGTTTCACAACAAAGTGAGGTTTTTAAAATGGCGTGTTTTGGAAAGTTAATTGGTTGGTTAATATAAGAAAGGTTTATCTAACAAATACGCTATGGTACATTTTTAATCTTCCAAAACGATTTAAACTAAACAAGTCACTTATTGTTGTAGTATCTAAAATTGAGAGGATATACATTTTATACTAGCTTCTATAAACAATAAAGAGTAAAATTAATATTTGCTGAATCCTGATATGCCTTATACTTTATTTACTCAAGAAGTCCCCCTCTCCACTCCCCCACTGACAGAAAATATACCGCTCCTGGCATTTCCTATTTGTAAAAGATGAAGTTTTGATGATTTAAAATAATGGAACTTAAGCACATTATTTTAAAACGTTATATTTATTAGAAAAATATTGCATTATTTAAAGGAAGGTTAAATAAACTTACTTATTAATTACTTATTCTATGGCATTAGGGGCTCGAAAGTTCATTGCCTCAATTACAAAAGTACGCCACCTATCTTTTTCTTGGGCTAGTTATATCCAGTCCACCTCATTACAACCTATTTTGTTTCAGGCCCATTATAATGTTATCCTTCCATCTGCCTCTAATGGTCCAATGGTCTTTTACTACTTGGTTTTCCAGTCAGTACCCTGAACAAGATTCTAAATTCTCCAATTCATTCTGCACGTTCTGCCCACTGTAATCTACGATACTTTACTATCCTCACAATGTACTGTGATGAATACAATCTATTAACTCATCTATATGTAGCCTCCTCCACTCCTCAGTAGCCTCATCAATTTTGTAAAATGTTTCTTTCAAAGCGCCTTATTTTAGAACACCTAAAGTTGGCTTTCATCATGTAAGGCTAGAGACCACGTTCCACAACCATTGAGAATAATCGATAAAGTTATTGCTTAGTATATTATAAGTTTTACATTCCTTGAAAGCTGTCGAGATGTCAACATCCCATTTACCGAGTAATAGCATAGGTTTTCCGATCATATACTTTTCTTAATTTCAAATTTAATATCGTTATTACTAGTTAGAATGCATTGTTCTTAAATGTTTAAACTCATTAACAATGTTGCTTGAAGTAATCTTTATTATCATCCTCAATCTATGTTCTATGGGTGATCATATACGTAGTCTTTTCAGCGCTCCCTTCTAAACCTATTTCCTTACTAATGTAACATTATCGAAGTTACAAGAGATAAGAGCATGAATATAAATCATTTAATTATGGTTAATATTACTCACCTCTGCCAGCAATTGACCAAAAATTCCACTCCATATAACCTCAACAACAACATGATGACCAGAAAAATAGAGCACGTCTAAGCTTCATCGGCTAGCCCTGCCGACTAAACGAGGTGCTGGGATACAGATATAGTTCCAAGCTCATCAACTGCCATGCCTTCCTTGACCTCGAAAAGACTACACTCTTCCAGATTGATCTAGGTCGACCAAAAATGGGATTCTAGGGGCTTCCAGAAGAAATAGAAGGCCGACCAGGGCGCATCATATACCCGTAACCACTCTCTATATTTGTGTTTCTATCTACCCTCTCTTTTTCCGGTCTGTTACGTTTCAAGCTGAGTTGTGGAGTGAATATAAGCTGATGATTTTTCCCTTGTACTTTAATCTCCTTTGGATTCTCATAGCGGAAATTTCTTGTCCAGGAAAATGTAAGCTTTTTAAAATTCTCTTTCGGCCTATCTTATCTAAATTATTGTTTTGGCATATAAATATATACTTATTTATTTATATTTATATATTTAATCTTTCGTTTCAATATTGAATATGGATAAAACTAAGTTGAAATAAGTTTATCTTTTGAATCTTTTGAACGTTTCTTAAAATATTAGAATATATGATTTTTATAATGTGGATTTTTTTGGGTTTAAAACTATAAAATTAATTACGAAATTTGTTGTTCAAAATAACTTTAAATCCTAAACATTAAAAATGTAGATTGAGAAAATTAGATGTATTATTGATATCCAATTCCATTATGAGGCTAGTTAACACATATTTGAATATTAGTGTTGCATATACCTTTTGTGAATAATATGACTCTAGATATTCTGAATAATCTTTGACTTTACCAGTTAAATATATATAGTTCTTTCACTATGACTTTTAAAATTGGTATATTTTTTCAAGGATTATGGGCTTAATCTTAAGACATACGTAGTGGCGTACGGTTTTAAATGTTAGAAAGAATGTGTTGGCCCTTATGGCATAGTACTTAAGGTATTGAAAGAAGATTAATATTAATAAATTGTTCCTTTTAGGTCAAATGATTCATTCTCTTAGATTTGTGCTAAACTATTAAATTAAATATTAGAGTTTAATGGTCTCTTTTCATGTACTCGAATTTCTGGTTAAATTGGATGGATTGGTTCTTAAAATCATTATTTAGGTAAACTGGGTTGTTGCCTTAATCTTTTGTTGATAGCGTATACTTCTGATTTTTTCTTGACTATTTGTTATGGGTTTAAAATACTTGAATCTTTATTATTAATGTTTAAATCATAGCTTTTTATATCAGAGAGATTAAATAAGGCTCTGCTTTTGATACATTTGCTATTTCGTTAAAGATTTCTGAAATGTTTTTTATTATTATTAAAAGCCTTTTGACTCTATTACATACCTTGGATAGATGAGTTTGTTTTCAATGAAAACATAAATTATTATTTGTATGGCAAAAAATGGTTTGACATATATTGTTGGAATATTGAAGATACTAATAATTTTGGAATATTCATTGTATTATTTAAACTAATATATCCTTCATTTTAATAAATTTAAAAACATATTTTTATCTCAAACTTATCTTTCATGTTTCATCCCACCTAGAACAGCTACTGTTGTTGTCCCATTTAAGGTTTATCTCTTGCTATTTAATAATTATTCTCTTTTACAAATTAGGTGAATATGTGAAGCGATGCGGCTGGATACAGCTCACATATACATATATTTCAGTATATATTATTTGTGCATAGTTCATATGGGTCAATCTGAAATTTTCTTGCTTATTTTTAATGTTGTAATTTTGCACGTCCTTCCCCAGTCCCTTAAGGACGCAGGATGGGTACATTAGCATATAATAAAAGTTCTGCATTTATTGTAACAGCTTACATATTATTGCACAACAAAGCCAAATCCTTTGCTTATCCTATTAGCTGTATTGTACTTTTTAATGTCAACCCTTCCCTTCTCTCTAGAGTTTCCCTAACCACATACTCTAAAGCTAGATTATATAATATTAGGGAAAGTGCATCTCTTTGTTCCAAATCATATTGTATTTCGAAAGTATCTACTAAGTGACAGCCAGCCCATGCCTTGCTACGCGTATAATTAGGCCATAATTTAATTAACTTGGCAAGCCTTTTGGGTACCTATTAGGTATTACTTTAATATGTAACGTGGCTAAAAACTAACATAGCCAACAACCTCCACCCCCTTAAAAGAGCAAACACCACCAGGAGGTCAGCGCCTAATCTAGGACACTCCACGCACGTCAACACAGAACACTGCTCACCATTCGAGTTCGGAAAGGAAACAAGAATGAAGTCACAGAGTGACATGTGACCCCTGTTCGCTCTTGTATCCCCGAGTTCTATACACTGCGCAGGCGCTAAAGCTTGGGTAAAAGAGCCAGAAGCGCTATCAAGTTTGTCTCCCTACCCCCTCATGGTCATCCTCACGGTGCTATGCGCAGGCGTCGGTGAGAGAGTAATTTCTGACTTGCTGTGAATGACTTCATTGGTCATGTGATATCTCCCTACCAAATTTCCCCACTGTTCAAACTCTCATATAAGCTAGTTACCAGAATGGAACTTTACTCTTTGATGCTGATAGGATTAGGGACTTACAACATGTAGGTGATTGTTATTTTGGAGAAGTTTTTTTTATAACTTGATTTATTGAAAACTAGGCAACGGTTAAATTTAGTCAAAATTATGTAGGAATTCAATTTGGTTATTTTGGGCATATTTATTTATTTATTTATTAACTAAACTTAATTCCTAAGGATATTTGTTTTGGGTAGTGACATTTTTGGTCTTAAACCTTTTGGAACCGAAATCGGATGATTTTTTCTCAAGTCAATCTAATTCTACTTAACCTTTGAGCACTATGGTGCACTTTAATTCTGTTTCTATATGTGTAATGTTTAACTAGTTCCATGCATTACTAATGATTTTGTATCATAATATTTTATATTTAATGTTATTGGGGAATACATTAGATATTTTTATAATGTTAGGACGTTATTGTTAACCGAACTGATAGGGTATAAAATACCTAGTTATTTTCCTGCCTAAGTTACTCCGGCCTCACGGATTATTCGATGAGAATAATCACGTTCCTGATTAATATTAGATGTAGCTCTAGATACGATCAAAACTCTACAAGTTATTTTATATAAGTATATTTTATTATGACGGATATGTCAAATGTTTAGACTTCCAAGACAAGTTTAATATCATATATTTAGGGTTATCTTTTGAACGACTTAGCCCTTATGGGTAGGGGATAGGTTGTATCAATGCTAACTATTTAATTTGCGTATTGTTCGCAATTATCGACCTTGTTTGTATTTGAACTGATAATGTTTTCAAACGATATTTTTTTCTTATTTGTTAAATGCGATTAGATCGCTTTATTTTGATATTGTTTGAAATACATAAATATATGAATTACTTCTTGACATGTATTATGGATTCTGTCTAATATTGCGCATTGTTCACTATCCCTTGAGATTTTCTTTTTCCTTTTTGAGACTTATTCTATCGTCTGAGAACAAATTGGCCTTTAGGCCAATGTTAATTCCATGTTATTTGTCTTGCATTAATATATAGCAATACCCAAACTCTCTCAACGTAATTTGTCGATTGCTCATCTTTCTTAATATTAAGATAGCAAGGTATGGATACCTGGGCTTGGCATTTTTGAGTGTAGGTCAAATAAAAATTCCTGGTGATCTGTATTATTTTATTCTTTGTCTTGCAACCTTTTCTCAATGGATGGTTTCTTGAACGTACATGGCACGTATGTTCTAGTACGTTGAGTGCTTAGTGAGAACGGTTGAAATATATCTATATTAACTGATAATTTTTGTGTAGGCCTATAAACATGAAATGTATACTTTGATATGTTATAGATAAGACGTGTTGATATCTTTTGACCATAGTGTGTCTTAAAATATGCTTTAAAATAATAAAACACTGTTTAAATAACGTGGGATTTCTGAACGTTTGAAGCGCGTCTTTACCGTCCGGTAGGTAGGCGTCCCCTATATTTAGTTGCCTTCAATGCCTAAAATGTTTCAAATTGAATCGTTTTTAAGTAATGAACGATATAAAATATTTCTTACCTGAGTCATAGCATCATCCCTTGCTTCATTTACTGAACAGAGCTCTACACAATTATTATTGTAGCATCCAACTAGTGAATCAGCTGTATACAGACATACACCAATGAAAAACAATAAAACACAGAGTAAAAGAAGCAAATTTGACACTTGACTAGTCACCTAGTCATGGATAATGAAACACACGAGAGAATATAAAACCATAAGCGCAATAAATCTAATTTATGATTTAGTTTGTAAAAGCGCCTCATTTACTCTTTGTTGCGCTAATTCTGCCAGCACTCCTCACCCTACTAACTATATGAGCCAATATTTCATCTTGTATAATGGATTTAGTTTGTGACAATCCCAGTTAACATTTTCTAAATTCTTTGTTAGCCCATTTTCCTTTTTAATATAATATGCATACCACCCACTATTCATGAAACTGCCATAAAACACATTCCAAAAACCATTAGAGTATGCATAAATTAGCGGGAAACTATATAATTACCTATTCACCATATTTATAAATGATTATCAAAACTTCAACCAAATACTATTAATTTACATATTATGAGGGCTTGTGTCCTTTTACTTATAGGGGTGATGCTTTTACCACTGAAAAACTATGAATAGTAATGTGCTAGGAGTAATATACCTATTTATGTAAGTTCTGCTAATGACTTAAACTAAACTTTTTATTATTATCGTATTGTTTTATCATCACGTATATGTTTGTAGCTGTGTGACAGAGCCTCTTTGTTTGAATCGGGTTATTCAGGCATCCTTTAACAATGATTAAAAGGAGGTCCTCATAAGGCTTCCAACATCGTACACCTTTCTTAAAACTTAACAACATCCAGATCCTGACCCGTTTATTTATCTCTGGGAGAGGTAAAACCCACATTTCACCAAAAAATATGTTTTTTAACAAAGTCAAGAATAAAGACTGGGACCCATAGCATCGAGGGAAGACATGCTACATACTAAACTAAGGTGTCAGGCATCTAAGGCGATAAATAATATGAGGAGAATAACTTAGTGAGAATTAACCTGAATTACAGGCAATAGATGATGGAAAACCTCAGGGGAAATCCCTGGCAAGAGACTGCCCTTAGTGTACCAATTGATATTTTAACCCTAACTATTCATAGAGTCTAACCAAGTGCAATTTGACTCTTACGCCTTGAACTGCCTGACCTCTTCAGTGAATAACATAAATATGATCACACACACCAAAATAAACGTGAGAATAGAACTCAAATAGCAATATAAATATTTTGAAGCTTCAGTGACACACCCAGAAATTCATTTAGGGTATGGGGTATGGGAAATAAGGAGCACATAATTTAGAGGATATTAATTCTATATTGTTTTTCAATAGCTAACTATAGGGACACATATGTTTGCAGTGGTGCAAATTATATGAAAACGTAAGATTGATCTTAATATGTAGCTTATGCATCAACAAATTTTCAGTTATATCTATATATAATTTTTTTTTTTATTTAAATCCTTTGGGGACAAGGGAGGCAACCTGAAATATTTGACCCTTCCTCCGTTACAAAACTAATGCTTTAGGTATGTCTTTCAATTTAGTATGCTGTCGTGACACCACTTAACATAGGTCAACACTAGCACTTACAAGTTATCTATGTTGTGTCAATACATTTCACACACTCGACACAATTACTAGCGAAGAAATACCGTGTAAAGGATTATGGCGCATGCGCATTGAGTAAAGCCAATTAGTCGAGATGTTTGTGTGATTTTGACATCATTTTTTATATTGCTCTTGAAATGTTATTTACAATGAGAAAATGTTTTAAGATTTAGGGCCGACACCCTAGTTCAGTCGGTAGCGTTTCTGCCTACTAAGCTAAGTGTCCCGGGTTCAATTCCCAGACTGGAAGAAAATGATCACTGTTGAAAATACGGGTTAACCCTTTCACACTGATAAATTAATGGCCGGGAACTGGATATTGTGTCTGTCCTAATCTTAATTTAGATTATAAGGCGTATGAAGCTACGACAGGCCTAGCAAGCTGGTAGTGGAAAATCTACGGCTTGAATGAAAAACTGACCCAGACCACAGGCTGGAAACAGTAACGGATGTAAAAAAAATAATTTAAAATTTACCATCGAGTTCTTCAATAAATGACATTCAATATTTCAATTTTTTTTTTTTTCAGACGTTAGTTTTGTTTATTTATTTGGAGCTATATATGTGGCTTAGCCTTTACATATGTATAGAACAAAATTAATAACAATACCCCATAACATTAATGACCACTTAACTTTGATGTGAATTCTAAATAAAACTATTTTCTTAGCACAGCGTCTTACCAACCATTCGGGTTATACGCTTAGCAAATATCTTAAAAATAAAATAGGATAGGTTTTTTGATAACTTAACCAATAAATGTGTTTTATATATAGCATAATTTTAAATTGAACTTATACATGGACCTTGAAGAACGAAGAGAATAAATATTTGAATAACTTTGAGATGTGAAGAATAATAGTTAGAAATAAGCAGAGAAATCAAGTGAATAATGAAAGAGTTCTTAGAAAAGTCAATGAAAAGAGAACCAATCTGCAGTTGATTCTACGAAGAAAGGCCAACTGGATGGGTCACATTATGAGAAGGAATAGCTGATTGAGTGATGTAGAAGCTAAGATAGAAGAGGGAAGCTGGAAGACCACGTATGAAACTGATTGATTACCTCAAACAAGGAAAGAAGATGAAGTTTCCAGAATCTTAAAAAGTAAGTTATGGGGCGGACATGTTGTAAGACCCAATTGAGACAAGGAAATGAACCTGTTGAAAAACAGGACACATAATAATAAATTAATAAATCTAAACCAAAACAAAGTAATCGCTACATAAAATAAATTAATGTGAAAATTATAGAATCTGAATTTAAGAGAATGATAAGTGCTAATATATTAATGTATTATTTTAAAATATTGTTTTCTAGGAATTGTACTCGATATTCGCTATTTAGATATAATTAATATTTAAAATTCAAGAAAAGGTGGTTTTGATTATTCTTTATTAAAATGTGTAAAGCTTTACTACGGCACATCGTAGTTAATGGAAAGCATCAGTGAACATACATACTTTTTTTTTATGTTATTTTTGCTTAAAGAATTACTTATAGTATAAATTTAATAGTTGGTTGACTCAGTCTTTCAAATAAGTAATAACGTTGGCAACTTTATTATTTATTTGTTTAAAATTTTAATCACAACTCCCAAAGTTTCGAATATTGATTATGTATTTACAATTAAAAATAAATGGTACGGCACACCGCACAGACTTTCTCTCTCTTTCTATAAACTCGTAAGATTTCTGAACGGAATAATGTACATTGTATCATCACCACTCCACATAAGAACACGCATAAAATA
>CABFWB010002827.1:47866-76182 GCA_902151455.1 Timema bartmani
ATTTTTTTTTTTATAAATCTCGGCAGCTCTATATAAATTTCATGCTGTCATTGGTTTATTTATCATATTAATATACATGGTAAATTTAAACATTTTAACCCAGGTATAAATATTTTCTGTTGGTTGGATGTCCAAGCCAGGAAGAATAATCTGCTCCAGGGAGTACTTTGGTGAAAGTGTCCAACAATTATTTTAAAAAAACTTTAGGTAAGGTCCAGGGGTCCTGAGAGAAGGGGTTTTCGTATCACCGCTGAGCAGTTTCAGGAGATTTACTTATTGAATAAAAAATCGACATACCTCAGAAGATAAAAGGGGTTGGTAGTTGGCGCCCAATATATATAAATTAAATTAAATTTATTCATTCATACTCAATCTTTATCTATATCACAAACAATTATATAATTAATAATATATAAAAATTATATATATTCATACATAGTATAAATCTTTTTCACCACAATATTTAAAGCCACTAATTTCTAAAATAATAATTTCAAATTAGCTTTAATAATGAAATATCTTTACGAATCGTCCATTTAACATCTATCGTGTTCTGATAGGTCCGATATATCCTCACTCAACCCTTCGTTAAGAGCTCAACATGGGGTGTAGGACGAGAAATGTAAAATGTTTGCCAGGGTGGACTTCTCGATTCAATTAGTGTCCTTTACACTATACCTCCATCTAGAAACTTCCGGCTTCTGTGACGTTTCCTAAATAAACATGACTCACCATCCCCCTTCCCTCCTTCCCCAAGAGCTCACTCTTCTCGATAATTGGCTTGCATCCTTCACCCCTTCCCACTTTTTCATCCAACTCCTTCCAACTCCATCAGGTAAAACGTCACAAGCTAATTCTCTCATATACTAGACATTCTGCAAGGGTTTCATTTGCCTGGCTGAAATCAAGAGAGATAGTTTATACTTGGTAAGTAAACATCAGGTGACGTTGCTTGAACTTAGCAGTCCAATATCAAGGTACTTTTATTTGACCTGGAAGGTCAATCAATATGAGCTTGAAACTTTCAGGTAAAAATCCTTATATAGTTTGGACATAGTAGGTAGAGTTCAGTTGACATAGGAATGGTGGTAACGGTAAGATAGTTGAAAATGTAAAAATGGTTAAAGAAAAAGTTAATAAAAACAAATTGTTTGTTGTGAAAGAGTTGAATACCAAAATGTGACGATAAATCAACGCATATTCTTGCAGATCATATCATTTGGTGAAAAGATCTATGAGAGTAGATATGTTAAATTTTTCTAGCTGTCACTTAGCTACATTCCTACCATAGGTGGGGCATAAATATCACCAGGCTTTACTTTGACTTGCAGGTAAATAAAAGGAGACGTTTCTTTCATATGGCAGGTAAATATCAGGAGACGTTACTTTGACATAACAGGTAAATATCAGGAGACGTTACTTTGACATAACAGGTAAATATCAAGGAGACGTTACTTTGACATGGCAGGTAGATATCAGGAGACGTTACTTTGATTTGGCAGGTAGATATAAGGAGACGTTACTTTGACATGATGGGTGAATATCAGAAGAATTCCAGGCGTATATCCTTTACGTACCATACCACCCGTTCTAGTTTCATGCCTATGAACTAATTACTTTAATGTGTTAAGGATGAGGAAGGTTGAATGTATAGGCAGTTGACCCACATTTGCGTGGAGGTAGAGCGGATAACCTTTTAAGCGTAACCACCCTAATGACACCAGACTGTTGTCGAACACCGATCTCCACATCATGGGCCGTCTAGTCTATTGCGAGAGTGATGCCTTAGACCCCTTGGCCACCGAAGCGGGCTAAAATATTATATTTAAACATTTATAAGTTCATATCTAATGAAACACAAACTAAGACTAATTTTTAAATAATCATTACAATAAAATAGATTGGCTCAAAATAACTATTTAAATATATTTTTATTGTTACAATGCAATATATAAAAAATAATTTTATAATAAGGTTATTATTAAAATAAATTGATTAACACTAACACCAAACATACTTAATGAAATATAAGGCAATTAATGATTATTTAAGTTGATTAAAATTTAAAAGTTGTTTCAACTTATATTTTAGAAACCATGAATTAAATTACTTATAAAATTTAATACTGGTATACCTTATATTTAAAGTACAATAATAATATAAAATCGGATAACATTATAACTTAATATAAAAATGTCTACTTAAATAAACTGCAACTATGCCATACCACAATCAGTTTGAAATTTTGTTTTAAATGTTATCTCGTTGACTTAGAGATATTTTTCTTCAAATAAAATAACAGCATGGTACTCTTGGTTGATTTTAAATTTTAGTTTCATCTAAGAAAATCTGTAATAGTGTAGGGATGATGGCGTTATTTTAAAACAATTATATCTTATATAATAGTTTGAAACATTCTCATAATATTGAATATAGTGTAACCAACCTATAATGAAGTTCAATGTCGGTCATTAATTTGTGTCATCATTTGTGTAATCATTTTATAATCATCTAAGTAGGCGTCTGTATAAGTGGCCATTATGACGAAATATCAGACCAAATAGTTTAGTTTGCTAGTTGCTTGGAGCTTGGGGTTCTTTACCTGACTGTGTGTACAGAGTGTTTTATTTCCTAACTAAACCCCATATCATCGCTGAGGGAACAGCAGGTCTTATGGACAAAAGCTTTATCTTCACTCTCTGTCAGCCAACTGTTGCCAAATATCCTCGCTCTCAGTTATGCCAGTTGTGTGGGGTAAGAAGGAGCCAATGGCAACTTCGACTAACTGGCATTGCAAAACTTGTCTTATATTTAAGGGAAGTTTGACCACACAGAGACGAGAGAATGGCAACGCTGTTTCCCAATAGTAACCATACTGTTCCCTTAGCCATTTGTCTTATATTTAAGGTGATATTGACTATACAAAAACGAGAATCTCTCCCTGCACCAAATCTCTGGTACTCAAAAGTTCATGATTGTATTCATTATTTTCATTTTTTTAGGGGTATTTAATGTGGAGGTTCTGAAGCGACTAAAATGATGACTTGTAATTAAATTAAATGAAGAAATGATAAAATATCCATACCTTGGCCATTAACTCATCACTGTGAAAGGGGGAACCCTTATTAAACCATTTATCAATTTTTTGGCCTTGCCAGGAATTAAACCCGGGACCCTAATCTGAGTAGATAAACACGCTACTGACTTAGCTAAGGTGTCGTACTTACTAAAGTATGTCACCCCTTACTATTCAGTCCACCTTATTACATACTATCTCTTTCATTTATCCTCCCATCTGAGTTTAGTTCTTCCCAAATATTTGCCAGTTAATACTTTCAAAGTTGGGTGGAAAGTAATGCAAGAAATATCAGCGTTTTTGCAAAACTTTTTTGATAAAATAAATAAAAGACTGCAACCGTTAAATCATAAAGTTTAAATTTATAATCGTGGCAACAACTCTTGTATATATATGTAAAGGTGTCCTGAAATTTAATGACAACTTTTTATCTTCATTTAAAAAGTGTAACATCTAATTCCGCTATGCTCATGAGATATATTCAAGAACTGTTGAGATGATTATGTGTATAAAATAAATTTCTATGTTACTACTACCTACTTTATTTATTTTGACCAAAAATTTTGATATGAAAACACGGGTATTTTCTCACGTCCCTTTCCACCATATCTTAACACTTTTATAGTTTATTTAATTTGTGCTTAATGCTCTGCCCATCGTAGCCTGCAATATTGTATTAGTCTAACAATGTCTGGTGATGAGTAAAGGCTATTTAACTCATGTTATGTAACAATCTACATTCTACTTTATCTTAATTTATTTTTAGATATCTTTTAAATATTTTGTTTTTGAAAATACTACATTTATTCTTGTCAGGTTGGATAAAATACCAAGCTTCACAACCATAGAGAACAACCGGTTAAACTATTAATCGTTAAAATAAGCATATTTATAGTAATTATGATATTCTAAAATTTTATTTCTACTTTCTAAGATACACTGATACACGATCTTAAATCAACTTTGACATAAATCACAGTTGCCCCACAAACAGAGTCCACGCTAACTGTTGCGGGTTGTCAATTCAGAGTCCATTGAAAACTTGACGTAGTGTAAGCCCTCTGGCAACATGTAGTCTTGAGACTCATCCCACTCAAAAACAACCTCCTCTCCAATGTAAAGAGAATAGAAGGTAGCGCCAGTTGGAGAAAGACATCTGATTGGCTGAGCGCGTGACGTCACTCAGTACACTAGCCAGCGCTTAAAGCCGTGTTCTCGCGTGTCTTTTTAGTGAATAATTTCAATTGATTCATTTTTAATGAAAATAAAAATTAAAGGAATTTGTTCACAGGTGTCATTTATCATAATGATCATGTTGCAAATGTTCAACTACCGTTTCATTTATTAAAATGGCACCACGTGCTGTTTTATTTTATATAAATCACTACTTATACTCTACAGACATTCAAATTGTCTGTACAAGTCCAAAAATGGGCTGGTTTGTTCGTATCGGCACTTATATACAATTTTTGAGAAATCTTACAACACAATGTCTTTAAATATATAAATAAATCTTTATATTTAAATAAAAATGAATTCGTTAATTCCTGAACGTGTTCACACGGTTCATTTTGTTTTCATTTTTATAATAATGATAATTAACAATGAAGAAAAGTAGAACTCCTTTTCACTTTTAATGAAAGAGTGAAATAATAATTCAATCTAATGAAATGAGTGTTTGGACGTTCATTTTGTATTAATTGTCATTGAATAACTGAAAATAATACGTGAGAACACGGCTTAACATGCACAAAGCTTTAAGGAAGAACTAAGAACTTTCTAACAAAAAGTCACTATAGCAAAATGAATTAAACATATTCGAGCAAAATTTGTATTATTTGTGTCTTTCCTTTTACATTTGAGCTCCTATGTACGGCAAATTTCTGGATCCTTAAGGAAAGGAGTAAAAAAATATTATTATTACCCTTGCAGTTTCGTTGATTATTTACACAGAGCGCAAAAACTCAGCTTGGCATTTTTTTATGTCTGTTTAAAAACACATGTATAATTAAAATTGAAGAACGTACGCAAATAAATTAGCAACAAGCCTAAAAGTCTGATTGTTCAACAATGACTTGTATCCTGTATATTATATTATATAAAAGAAAAACTATTATACTATAATAAACAGTGTGAGAAGAACAATGCAACTAAATACAGTTAGCATACATATTTATTTTTATAGTAACTACTATTAAATAAGCGTATAAACCGAACGCGATGCTTAGTATTATTACTATTAAATAAATTTAGTAAGTAAAATGTATAAATCATTAATTAAAACATCACTGCTGTATTTTATAGTAGCTTATTAAAACAGATACTCGAGTGGTAAACATAATAAAGTAACTAACTATACAGAAAAAAACCACTACCAGGCAAATACAAATAAATAAATAATTATAAAGATAAATGAAAGGACCGTCCGAAACACATGGACCGCACGACATATTACTAACTGCTGTGTACTGGGTGACGTAGTCTCGTGGCTGACGTAAGCAATGACATCATCAAATTCTTCCAAATGGCGCTACCTATCTATTCTCTTTACATTGCTCCTCTCGATCCTACCCACTTTGTGACGTCAGGAGTCTTTCAGACTTTTTATTGCTATTCAATTCCTCTCAGACGTGCTCTTCAAAAGAGTTGTCTGCGTCCTTGAGTGACCTAGTAATCTCGTCCTCACTCCTAATATTTACGTGACGTCCTTTTAAAGTTTTAAGTGTTTACCAAGCTTTAGTAATACCAACATTGGGAATTACAAATATTAACAAAACTTGACCTACTTTGGTGGCCGCATGGTCTAAGGCCCACGCTTGCAATAGAGAGACCAGTTTCAGCAGGCCAGTCTAACATGAGAGTGACCCCCATCAACAGACCAGTCTAACATGAGAGTGACCCCCATCAGATGACCAGTCTAACATGAGAGTGACCCCCATCAACAGGCCAGTCTAACATGAGAGTGACCCCCATCAGCAGGCCAGTCTAACATGAGAGTGACCCCCATCAACAGACCAGTCTAACATGAGAGTGACCCCCATCAACAGGCCAGTCTAACATGAGAGTGACCCCCATCAACAGACCAGTCTAACATGAGAGTGACCCCCATCAACAGACCAGTCTAACACGAGAGTGATGCTTTAATTCAACCACTGAAGTGGGCCTTTCTACACATATTATAATAACGTAAAGTTGTCACTCTTTATTATGTTTTTGTAAAGATAACTCTTCATTGTTTTTTATATACCTACAAAGTTACAGTTTAGATAAAGATAGAATTATATTATTTTTTTAAACATGAAGGGAGATGGTGCTAGGTGTTATATCTAATTATATATATTGTTTTTAAAGGTCACGCCTCGTTGACCTTGTGCTAAATGTAAACATGCTCTCCTCTGGACATGACAAAATGAAATGTCTGCTTGCAGCAGCCATCCCACGCACACTTATTTGTTTTGTTCCTGCGTGTTTGTGAGCGTCCCGAGGGAGGGATTATGACGAACAAAGTGCCACACTCTTCCAACTCTTCTGACAAGTCAATGTGCAATCACTGAGAATAACACAATTACACTTGTAATAACACGGTTACGGGGAACGTCCACATTAGTTCTGATACATTTTGCAAACTTTCAGAATCATCGCTTTGTCTAAAGATGGTTTTGTTATTATAAAATAAGGTTTACGTTGTAACGGAACCAATTAAAGTATCCACATATTCCGATTGAAACATCATTTATTAAGTTTTGAAACCTAAATTTTATTATGAATCAGAGAAATTGTATTTTTTTAACTAATTTTTACATGTAATTTTGAGGTAAATAGAATAAGGTGGGGATGTTGGAAAATCGAGAAAAGGCAAGTTTTTTTTTGCAGTTTTTATAGAAAAACATTTATTAGGCAAAAATAAATGAAATATTTCTTCTATACAAACATAGAGTTTAATTTTATTGACATGTTGATATCACATTGGTTGCGTATTTGTCATGAGCATACCAACATAAGATGATACTCTTTATTGATTAATAGATAAAGTTTTAATTACATTACAGAACATTCTTGACGATTAATCAAGAAATGTAGAGGTCTCCATGAAGAAAATGAGGCTCTATGTTTGATCTGAAGCAATATTAAATTTATTTTGGGCAAAAAAAATGTATATTCTGAAAATTGAAAAATGACACCTGGACACGGGAATCTATATGGATATCTAGATGGAGAATTCCTCACAAAAAAGCATAAATAATAGCTTCGGCTATTTGATTTAAAAAAAATTTAGATAAAAAACATTCAAAAATACAGACCTTGTCTCGCATCCCCTGCGTCACCACCTAAGGTAAACGGTGAGTATCATATAGCTAGCCTTAAGGTAAACGGTGAGTATCATATAGCTAGCCTTAAGGTAAACGGTGAGTATAATATAGCTAGCCTTAAGGTAAACGGTGAGTAGCATATAGCTAGTCTTAAGGTAAACGGTGAGTAGCATATAGCTAGCCTTAAGGTAAATGGTGAGTAGTATATAGATAACCTTAAGGTAAACGGTGAGTAGCATATAGCTAGTCTTAAGGTAAATGGTGTGTGGCATATAGCTAGTCTTAAGGTAAACGGTGAGTAGCATATAGCTAGCCTTAAGGTAAACGGTGAGTAGTATATAGATAACCTTAAGGTAAATGGTGAGTAGCATATAGCTAGTCTTACGGTAAACGGTGTGTGGCATATAGCTAGTCTTAAGGTAAACGGTGAGTAGCATATAGCTAGCCTTAAGGTAAACGGTGAGTATTATATAGCTAGTCTTAAGGTAAATGGTGAGTAGCAAATAGCTAGGCTTAAGCTTCTGCAGGTAGAACAGTTTTAAAATAATCCCAACTGACAATTATAAAATATTAACGGATTGTGTTGATGATATTGTAGCACCAAAAGTGCTGGGAAGATAGGGTATGTCTTTTCAATGTGTTTCGTGGAGCTGACGTTCCTTGAGGTAGATTTCAGGGGGTTGATATTCCTTAAAGTTGGCTGCAGTTGGGTTATGTTCCTTAAAGTAGGTCCGAGTTAATTTATGTTCTTTCAATTTTTTTTTATCAAGGCGTTTATGTTCTTTAAAATAGGTTTCAGGGAGTTAATGTTTCTTCAAGTAGGTCACCGTTTGTTTACGTTCCTTCAAGTAGGTCACATTTAGTTTTTGTTTCTTCAAGTAGGTCACATTTATTTTTATGTTCCTTCAAGTAGGTCACATTTAGTTTATGTTCCTTCTAGTAGGTCATCGTTTGTTTACGTTCCTTCATGTATATTTCAGGAAGTTTATGTTCCCTCAAGTAGCCCACAGTTTGTTTATGTTCTTTCAAATATGTTTCAGGGAGTAAATGTTCTTTCAAGAATGTGACAGCTTATGTTCCTTCAAGCAATACGTGTACACACAATTTATTTTCAAATCCTTACTTAATATACATTTTTAAATAAATTTCATATTTATTAAGAGGCATTATTAAAACTAATACCTAGAAATAGTCCTAAGATTTAACCTATAACTTAAATTGTTTCATTTGACACAACCACTACCAAATATATTAGGCTTACTGTATGTTATGTATATTTTAAACATATTTTATTATCCCCCTAATGATAATGAAATTCAAAGGTAAGGCATATTTGCGTGTCTGAAGAGTTAGACACATTATAGTTATAAATAACCCCCCGGACACCCAGATAGGATTCAAAGCCTGACCTTCCATCATATGGAAATCAAACTGTACGATCTTGATGTATAATTGCTGGGTTCAAGGATTAATGTAACTAAATTACATGTCTGAAAAACTGAACCATTTATAAAAAGTTGTAGAGGTACTTTCAGGCATTTTCGGGAATAAAACTAGTTTTTCTCAGTTTATTGTTGTTCATGTTTTTACCTTCCGTGTCGTAGAATTTTACTTCAGCTAATTAGGCCTGACGAAGCTATTATCCCTTTTTTCTAACAATCATTTTACCATACCTAAATATTTGAGGTTTATAAAGGACTAGTGAGGCTTGTTTTGATAATCATTTAATTATAAGGGCCAGTTTCATAGTCAGACTGCGTGCGCATCAAGTGTGGCGCTACACTAGATGTAGGACATCTACCTAGAACAAAATGGAATGGGACAGTTTCATTTGAGATGTTTTAAATAAAGAAAATAGCAAAATCGTTATTGAGAATCACAAAATTTATAAAATAGCTTATACCCGCCTTGGTGGCGTGGCTAACGCTCTAGTCGTGTTGAGCTCGACTGCCGACGACGGGGAGATCGAGGTTCGAATCTCGGTCGGGTGAACTGGGGGTGGTTTTCCCCAAATGGTTTTTCACTCCCCCTCCACGCAAATGCGGGTTCACTTCCTCTAAATTCAACATTCCTAATCCATTAGTGTAATTAGTACTTAAGCGTAAAACCCGAACGGGTAGTAAGACGCGGTGCCAAAATTAAATTAATTTAAATATAAAATAGCGTGCTATGGTGAAAACTAGTGGTCCCCAATTATTTTTGATGGAGGTCCGTTTTAAAAACTTGACATACTTCCGCGGTCCGGCAAAACCTTAACAGTGACTCAAGTTCAAGGCCTATAAGACTATACTAATTAAAAATATGATTTTATTTCCATTAATTATTCTACTTATTTATTATTGCTGGCCTTTCATGTCTACTACCCTCCCACCACTGAAATAGCATCATTTCTTCTGTTTATCGTTATCTCGTCAAGGTCCTTAAAATATATATCCGGTTCGCGGTCCGCCATTTGCTGTTCACTTGTGTAAAATGTCTAAAAATAATCAATTATTTCCGAAATAAGTTTCAACTTATCGAACCTTTTTAATACTGCAAATATTGGAGTTTAATAAAGAATATATAAGGGATCAGTTGTAATTATATATAAGGAAAATATTCATAAATATTAATCAAATGCTATTGTAGGAAAATATAGACTTAATATTTTGTGATTATCATTTTGTAATATATTAAACAAACATAGGTAATTTAAACAGATATATGAAGTTTTATTCTTTTAAAAAGTTATTTAATTGATTATAGTATTATTATTAAAAAAATAAAGTAAAACCTAAACGTGGCTAGGGAATGTAATAAACGAGCCAAGTGGTAATGATAATGTTATAAGTCAGTAGCCCTTCACACGGTATTTAGTGATTTCAGTAAGTCCTGGTTGGTCAATATGGAGGGCGTGGAGTACCCATAATAGCTGGGAAAACATGTCTGTAACACGTCATCGTAGCAAAGACACTTTGGGCTGTAAAAATAAACTATTTGGCTTCAAAATTACTCCCCTCTCGTTCTACAACCTTACAGGGTGAGAAAACAGAATATTTAACAAGCACTCACTATTTTATATTGGGCTCCAATCCATGTTACTAACAAGCTACCCCCGAGGAAGGGAGGGACGGGTGTTTGGCTCAACTAAGAGTGGAATAATAAGTAGTGCAAGCATGAACAACGGATTTCTTTATATTCAAGAGAACTGTTTAAAATCGCTGAAGTTGGAAATCTTACAATAGATCAGCTAATAGCTGATTTACATCGGTGAGCGCATTAACATGAATGTTACTATTATCTAGTAAAGGTTTGAATCCCATTCAAGTGAACTGAGGTTTCTTTTTTGCTTAGATATTACAGTAAAATTAGCACTAAAACTGCCATAATAAGGAAATAATAGCGATGTTAGTGAAAATCAGCAAATATATAGATCAGTGTATCTATTTTTAGTATCAAAAGAGTCCCGAATTCTAGGGTACCTGCATTATCAGCTATTTCTACTTATATTATGGTGAGCGAAGGTCAGAAAGTGGGTCTCCGCTGCCGTGCAGATGTCGCAACTACGAACTATCGCTTTACACGTGCTTGTTCTGGCAGTTATATTTTGTATTTAGTGGGTATAGCATCGTGCTATTATCTTATAAATAATATTATTTTATAGGAAAATGTCCAAAAGTTTCCGTAGTTCATTCAAATGGTGTCTTTTAAAATCATTATAACAACCTTTTTTTAAAATAGTTGAAGTTAATATATATTTTATTTATGAAGAAAACTTTTTTAAATTAGATTGTTATTGCTGGTTAAGATGTGATGGAAACTTTTAGAAAATACAGTAAATAAATAGTTGATGGCAAATGCAAAAAAAAAAAGGCCTAACTTCTGTTGTTATTCATTGGACTTTTAGAAAACATTATACAAGATCGAGTAACATTGTTGCAGCGAAGACAAAAAAAAAAGTAATGATATAGATTCAAAGAAATCAAAAANAAAACTAAGATTCAGAGACAATTTAGTAGGGATATCGATTTAATTGTAGTCGAGGTTAAGCATCATTTTAATTGTTACAGAGAATTTATGAAAGAACTAAGTGCACGAAAATTGACACGCCTGGACATATATGCACAGATACAGACAGTTAAATATGCAATGAATACAATCTTTAACTACTTTGAAAATAGTAATGATAGCCCATTTAAGCTGTGAGATTTGATAGATACGGTAAAAGGTGACGTTCTGCATGTCAAAATAAAACTGATTTGAAAAATCTTAAGGAAAAATGTACTAAAATTGCACATAGCACATCCTTTCAGTCACCCTTACAACTTATCATAGCAGCATTTATTTCTTTAAAAAAAATTAAAAAACTTTTATTGCCATACTATCTAAATAAGGACTTATCTCTTCTTATAGTGATGTAAAAGTATTAGAAACATCAATGTTACTGGCACCAACAGGATAAATTGAACCTGCAGCATTTGCCTAGCTTATCTTTAGTAGCTGTAATTTCAATATAAATACTATTGAAGGTTATAATACTTTCCACAACATGGTTGGTATTAGCTGTAACCTTTAACTCCTCATATTTCAAGATATTATTTGTCATACACGATTAAAAAATGCTCAAAAATAAATTAGTATGCCATTATTGAATAAATAGATATTGTAAATGTGATACGGTTTGAAAAAAAAATATATAAATAAAACTGCACAGCTATCCATTTGAGGGTTTAAATGTTCCTTTTACCTCAAAATATTTAAATGAAGTAATATCTACATGTGATGCTTTATGGATGACTGGAAAGTTTAATGGTTTGGAAAATATTCCTGAATTGCAAGGGCTCATGGAAAAAATAAGAACCTTTTGATAAAGTGAGAATAGTATCGTAACTGTTCATAATTGCTCCCCCCAAGTGACTATGACACTATATACACTTCTATAATGATAGCTGTCAGGGAATAAAAAAAAATTAATTTAAAACAACTTTAATTGTAGCCTTTGACCAGCTTTTAATAGGAAGTATGTGGTGGTTGCATAGGACCTATCATGGCAGGAAGCATCCTGAGAAAGATATTAAGAGTCTTTTATGAGCCAAAAGCTGTTGATCAAATTTTAATGGGACGTGCGTATTCTCGTGCCATTCGAAAACACTTAGTACAATTATATCTTTCAAAGATTATTTTAAAAATTATCTATTTTACTGATGAAGAACTTGATGTTGTGAATGGAACATTTAGGATTTTCATAACATTTCCAAAAAAAGCAAAACTTGAAAATAAATTGTCACATAAGAAATAGAACTAGAATTGAACAATAATTGAAAAAAATTCATATTTTTAAGATATGGATACAATTTTAGTCAGTAATAATTAAATTCAATAATAAATAGTTTTTTGGTATGTATAAAAAATAAAATATTTGTTTTTAGTTTCAGATAAGTTAAATCTAGAAAGTGTGTGATCAAATGAGATAAAAAATAACACACTAAACTTTTAAAAATTAATAATTAAGTTTATAATAAGGAATTAATAATAATTAAAAATTAATAAAACATATAAACAATGTGTAAAATATAGTTGAATATAATATTATTATCTATTTACATTTAATTTGCAATATAGAATCTATATTAATATTAAATAGCGA
This sequence comes from Timema bartmani, assembly GCA_902151455.1. Taxonomy (NCBI): domain Eukaryota; kingdom Metazoa; phylum Arthropoda; class Insecta; order Phasmatodea; family Timematidae; genus Timema; species Timema bartmani. The sequence goes on from CABFWB010002827.1 coordinate 60,879, forward strand.
TAAAGTTAATTTTGACCCATCTATCCCCTTTTATAATACTTTGCTACTACTACTACTACTACTATTACTACTACTACTACTGCTACTATTACTACTACTACTACAACTACTACTACTACAACCACTACTATTAATACTACTACTACTATTACTACTACTAATACTAATACTACTACTGCTACTATTACTACTACTAATACTAATACTACTACTGCTACTACTACTTCTACTATTACTACTACTACCACTACTACTACTACCACCAATACTACTACTACTACTACTACTACCACTACCACTACTACTGCTACTATTATTACTACTACTGCTACTATTACTACTACTACTACTACAACTACTACTACTATTACTACTACTATTACCACTACTACTACTACTACTATTACCACTACTACTACTACTACTACTACTACTACTACTATTACTATTACTACTATTACTATTACTACTACTACTATTACTACTACTATTACTACTACTATTACTACTACTTTTATAATACTACTACTACTACTACTGCTACTATTACTACTACTACTACTACTACAACAACTACTACTACTACAACTACTACTACTACAACCACTACTATTACTACTACTAATACTGCTACTATTACTACTACTACTATTACTACTACTACTATACTACTATACTACTACTACTATTACCACTACTACTACTACTACAACTACTACTACTACAACCACTACTATTACTACTACTAATATTACTACTACTACTACTACTACAGTACCATACTACTACTACTACTATTACCACTACTACTACTCCAACTACTACTACTACAACCACTACTATTACTACTACTACCTACACTCAGAATTAGTATATTTTGGTTTTAATACATTTATTTATTTCAATATATTATAATTTCATCTGCTTGAAAAAATCTGTTATTTTTAATTAGATATTGGAAATAACCATAAAATGAACATTTTGCCCCATTAAACTTAAAGCAGGTATACTTTCACTCGGAACTCCCCCGTTTTCCGAAGAGTAAGTGTTCTTAAATATTTCTACAAGTTTTCATTAATATCAAAATTAATTCCCTTTTTAAACTTAAATTTACTCTTTTTAATAATGTTCGTATTTATTTTATAAAGAGTAATAAATGATAAAATTAAATCTTTTTTCTTATTCTGTTATTCCCTTCTTCTTATTTGATATTTAGTCTTCTATGACATTTTTCAGTGTTATAATATGTTACACCATCTTCAGGTCTGAGGAAAACCAATGTATTGTGAAATATTGTATGGATGTTGGTAAAATTGTAAGCTACCTTCCAGCCATATGTATTTTAAACAAATCATCGTCATGGTATTATATAAGGTATTTATAAGCTTGTTAATTTAATTGTTTATTTATTCAATATTTCGTATATTAGCTTCTAATTTCTCTTTACTATTTACATATCTAATGTTTAGATTTATTAAATTTACAATTTTATTAACATCCATTCAATATTTCAGAGTGCATTAGTTTTCCTCAGACCTGAAGATGGTGTAACATACAACACCGAAACATTTCGTCATAGAGGACTAAAGATCAAATAAGGAGAAGGGAATAAATGAATAAGAAATAAGATTTAATTTTAAATTTACTGTAATATTAGTTTCCTAATCTTCCAAAATACTTATGTGTCTCCTTTAGGCCTGGGAAACCATGAACATATGAAAATGGCAATAGAAAGGTGTTTTGTTAACATTGTGGGCTCAAGTGTGGTCTGGTGTAAAGATCAAGGTGAAATAATGTCTGGAAGTATCACAATGTTCTATTCAGTTGGGAACATTAAAGATAAAGGCGTGACAATACTCAAGAAAATGAACTGAGGAAGATTAATACTAAAGTGATGTGTCATAGTGATTGATTATAACTTGTGGAATTAAACGCTGAACCAGTAGATATTTTGATAGTACAAGTAAACATGCTAACAATCGACTACGATAATGTAAAGGAAGACGAGATATAAGAGAGAATTGAAGTGATTATTGAACAAGGAGAAAAGAGGCAAAGTGAACACAATCCTCATGGGCTATTAGAATATTTTGATCAAAGAAGGACGGCAGCAGGAGATCATAGTGTCACATGGACTGCGGAAGAAAAAAAAACAGAGGGAAGATGATCATTGAATTCCCCCATTGGAATGACCTGGTGGTGGCAAACAACTGGTTCAAGAAACGGAAGACAAAACTATACACATGGAAGAGCCAAGTACCAACTAAACTTTATCCTTGTCAAACAACGATTCACGAATGGAGTGAAAGATGGGAAGACATTGCAAGGTATTGTTGTCAAATCAGACCACAACCTGCTGGTGTTGAGAAACAAGACTGAAGAAGATCAGGATAATGAGAAAGAGAACCGAGGTGAGACTTTGAAAAAATAGGAAGCAAGAGTGATATTGTTAGAAATGCAATATAGCAATATGGCTAAGTGAGGTAACCAAAGAGAGTATAAGTGCGTAAAATAAGTGGACTAGAGTTAAGAATATTTTTATAATATCTAAATGACAATGATTGAAAAGTGAAAAAGAAGGCATAAAAGTCCTTGGTGACAACATAAATTCTTCAGGAAATTGAATAAAGAATCAAATGGAAGAAGCCCACAAATGTGCATATATTAGGCTAAACTACGACTTAAAGAGAGAAATATAAAGAGCGAGGAAAGTCTATATAAAGATGATATCCCATAAGATTATTGAACTGTGAATAAAGCGAAGGTATGACGTCATATACTAGAGAGCAAAGGAACTCGTAGGTAATGAAAACAAAGGTATGCAAACAATAGGAATATAAAACCCAAAATATCAAATGGTGATGGATCATAAAGAGGTTCTCAGGATTTTGGAAAAATATATAGAAAAGCTATGCAACAAGGAAAATTGACCAGGCAACAGAGAGGTTGAAGCACAAGAATGGGTAGAGGAAGATGAAAAAGGATCTAGCATTTTTAAAAGTGAAGTTGAGATAGCTATAAAGGAAAGTTGATGGGGATGAATACATAACAGTTTATCTTCTGAAGGAACTGGGAAAAAATTGATTAATGGCTCTAAAAAGACTTATAAATAGGATTAGCGAAACAAGAGAATGAACAAAAGACCTTCTAGATGTAACCATGGTTCGATTCCTATGTAAATGTACAGCACAATATATTGTCCTCACCAATGAAACTCTCCGTAAATGAACGAATGGACAACGCCACGATACCAAAATCAAGAATCGAGAAAAAGCAGTTTCAGCACATGCCTCCATTCATAATTTCAACTTTGAAGACTGCTACACTGTAAAAGTGTTAAAATTATTCAACAGGACACAATAAAATAGTCCCAGTTAAGAAGTTGGGCACTGGTAAATCAATGGATCATAAAGTATATAAAACCATCCAACCTAAATATTCGTTAGTTTCAACCCAGAGGCTACATTAACACCACCTACTATCTACGAAGTAATAGAGAAACATTCAGAGAATTTCAACTCCACCAGAGAAGTTTTCATCTTTCCCAATTAAGTTGACATCACTGTAAACAACATCCTGTTTAGTCTTACAACAACTTACTTCTTAAGAAGATGCCACAATAGCATCGAAATATTCAAGTGTGTGTAAATATGTGTTAGTTTTTTCACATTTGTCTGTGATCTAATATTGTTCTACTATTCTCTCATTTTATTTATTTAAAAATAAATAAAGTAGTTAGATACAAATTTGCTTCAATATCCATATTAATTCTCACTCACAGTTAGTTCACATGTTTTGATAAGGGTTTCTCTTGTATATGCTTTAACAATAAACTAGATCTTGAACAAAACCTTAAAGATTTAATTAATGTTTTTAGAAATTATTTCCCCAACCTAACAAATAGGGGGGAAAAGGATGAACACACAAACGCACAAAAAAATCCCAACATGAGCAAGGAATACTAAATATTGTTCAGTTCCAATCATATCCCAAAACCAAAGCAAGGTTTACAATTTTTCAAGGCTTGCCATGAAGGTAGCTTTCCCACAAAAATAGATCTACAAGTCTTAGTGTGAGAAGTACTGCTAGATAGCTTTCCTGGTACCAAAAGTCGTTGCACAATACAATAGGCGTATCTGAAACGTAAAACTATTTAAAAACCTGAAATTTAAAAGTTTATTTAGGATATAGATTAATTAAGAGCTGGGAGCAAGTACTGTAGTTCTATAACTACAAATATTCTATTGTATTAAATTGCATTGATAATATTTACTCTAAATAGATATAGGCTAATGATCAAAATTTATGTAATTCTTAGTCAATATCCTGAGACGTTCTGCTTGTACTTACTTTATTATGTTATATGATTGCACTGGAAGCTGAACTATTGGCTTACAATCGTTATTGAACGTTGTAAAATTTACTGTAAGTACAAGAATGCTGTGAAATACTCTACTTTTGGTATGTACCATAAATATCAATGACTCAATTATTATAATACCAATGAAAGCACTTGTTTGTTTTCCTGTCAAAGTGTTCATTTGTAGTATAAGTGTATTCATCTATGACCAGTTTTAGATTGGTGACCATGTAGTGAATTCTTAACACTACAACTATTTACCAAAGTGTATGGGATAATTAGCTTGACTATTACATTCTAAAGAAGCCATATGTATCATATGTTCAGGCTATTTAAATATACATTATTAATAAACATCGTTAAATTTGAAGTTAATCTTAAGAGCGTTCATCCTAGCTGGCCCAGCTCATGTCCAGGCTCACGCGAGGTATGGGAGTAAAAGGTAAAAGAAAAGACCAAGATATTCCAGAAATATGAGCAGTGCATTTTTATTCGAATGATTACTCGACATTTTCCCCAGTGACGATGAGGGTCAAAGTGACCAATTTCTTTTTAATAACTAAAGTATGTTCCTATTGTGATATAATGAAGATTTGTGCACAATACTCATCTGCGAAGCCATTCTAAAATGGTCAAAAATGGCCTTTTCAATGCAGTTTTTAATCAAATATCATATATTACTTCAACAATCTTCTTTACTAGGAGCATCTATTAAATATTTATCTCCATTAATGTTTAATCAGAAATTATCTACGTGCAGTAGTGTTGGTGTAAATTTACGATTTCTAGCTGACTGTATCATAGAGTTGATTAGCGTGTGATGCACACTCTAATTACCTGCACTCTAAGCTTTATTCAATATTCCATTAAAAGTTCCACCTCTCATTTTTATGGACTAAGCAATATACAATATAAAATAGCTCGTATCAGTGAGCATGTGGGCTAAGGTGTTATCCTAACCTATCCTGATTTTGAAGTTAGGGGAATATCATGGTATAAATCCAAGCTTATGAAATGAAATGGGTTTTCCTAAATTGTTTAAATTGTTTCGTATTTTCTCTCTTTCCCTCCAAGCAGATTACTTTTAAAATAGTATCTTAATAATATCCACTCTGTTAGTGTATATTTCACGGGTAATGTTCCAAGTCTGTATAGTGTCGAGATTAGCTGAGGGATGTGAATATTATCCAAATGCATTAGATAGTGTCAATATTATCCGGATAAACTGTGTAAAAGAATATTCAATCATCTATAACATAACACTATTCACGTATTTTGGATAGTTTTGACATTATCTGGATAATATTGACTATATCCAAGGTTGGACTTTATCCCTATTATATTAATGCAGGAAGTCCTGGTAGCGAATTAGACGGGGTGTTTGAAGAACATTAACTAAGCATTCATTTTTATTTGCTTTGTTTGTTTTAACTCTTACTAAAAACGCTAATCCAATACTGTAAATGATTTAAACATATATGTTAAGTTTCCGTACTAGATTCAATGAATTACTTAGACGTTTGATGAGTAAATTATTCAAGAATTTAGCTTGTTATAGTCATTTGTCACATAAAACACGAGAATAATGTTTACATGTGAACACAATTGTTTTTAAAATAATATACTAAGCAATTTAAATAACTAAACTAAACTATATAATCCCATAAAACAATTAAATATCTTTATACTAATTTTATTTTAGGAGATACTCATTCGAAATAATTTTTTCTAATCTTTAATTTTGGAACAAAGTATATAAAGGTCTTGACAGTGAAACAAATAATCGACTTTAAGAATTATATAATCAAACTATTTAATTCATTCTAAAATATGAAAAATTTGAATCATATATTAAAATGCTTATAAATAATTAATTGGCTACGACTAAAAGACTACACTCACTCAAAGAGATATAGCTGTAACTATATAATGAAAACCCCTTAGTACACTTTACGAATTTTTGCATCACACGGGTTACTCCAAAACTGTTATCTCGGTGTTAGAGGATGATATCACAATATTGGCTCAATACTCGTGTTTCTAGACTCTACCATTCTTTGTATTAGCTTCCACGGTCCTTCAACCCAGCAACTTCTTTGGTGAAGAATGATCCACTTGCCATCCATAGAATTTGATCAATACTTACCTCATTCAAAAATAAAATTTATAAATCTAATCAAATAGAAATAATCTTTGTGCTTTTTGGTTTATAGTAGTTTGTGTCTGGTTAATATTTGTGACGTATGGTTTCATCTACCGCTTTGCATAATGATTTCCGATGTAGCTGACAAAAACAATTTTTTTTTTATATAGTCATCCTGTTAAACCATTGGTATATATCAAGGCACTAGTGATGAGTGAGCTAATCTAGCTATAGATTTAACTAGTACTATCACTCTTCAGGGGTCAAATAGTCTCAGGCATCACTCTCGTGTTAGACTGACCTGTTGATGATGGGTAGATATGGGTTCGAGTCCCAGTTGAGTCTATTGAGGGAAGTGTCTCCTAAATGGCTTCCTATTCTCCTTCTGAGCAAGTGAGTGTGCATTACCTCTAAAATGGTTCCTTCCTCATCCAAAACCTATTAGAATATTGCATATGCCGTACTAGCCTGGACTAGTTACTAGTGGTGATAAAAAAAACAAGTATATAAGTCATGTGCTGAAACAATCCATAAAGCTCACTGTAAATATCACAAATGTTAAATCCATAACAAATCAAAATATAAGATAAATATTATCGATTCGATAAATTAAGTGTGAGATTAATAAATATTAAAAGTAAAAAAAAAATACCTCTTTTGTTTAGTTTTAGTGATTGTTTTTATTAATATTTAGTTTATTAATTTTTATATTTAGTATATACTCAAACATAAACGTTATTCATATCACTATTTAGAACTAATGAGAAATTACTAAAACCTTCATCTAATGAATTAAAACTTTACTTGAATCAAAAGAAAATAGCCCTATTCAAATAAAAAATAATCTCTGGCTACGGAAGGAGGTAGCCATTCAGTGGACCACTGAACATATTTGGGAAGTCAGAATGAAATTGATGATAAAATCTATTTTCCTTAGAAAAAGAAAAACTATATTTATGCTATTTTGTGAAATATTAAAATGGCTTCAGTAGTAAAACAAGGACGGTTAAAGTTTTTGTGTTATATTACTATTTATGAAAAAAATAATGTGACCCACATTCGCTGTCAATAAAATAAAACGTGTGTGTATATAAATATATATATATATACATCTACGAAGCAATATGTTTCCACATATGAAATTCAATATCAAGAAGGACATCATATACTGTTCAGTAAGCAATCAGTGGATTGAAAATGATAAAGAACCAACGAAGTGTGATATTGAAAGATGTTGAAATGGAACAATAAAAATGATTTTTTATTGTATAAAAAAATAATAATAGTAGTCGCGATCAGAGACATAAGTTATACATATATATTTTTCATTATATGCTATAAGCCTTCGGATATATAAACATATATTTTTTAAATAGAAGAATTTATTTTCATCTAAATATTAGTAAAAGAAAAGGCTATAAGGGTTCGACACTGAACTTAAACAAAGTATTTTCTTTCAGAATCCTTGTGTAATTGATCGAGTTAATGAGATGTTTTCCAGCGAAGTTACAATTTGATCAATATTAACACATTTCAGTTAATGATGATAGTAATAGTAATAATAATAATAAAGGCTGCTGTTTTGTCTGAATGTTAACTAACTCCTACAATCAATATATAATGAGCTATTTTGCATGTAATACAGTATATTTAAATGTGAAACCTTTCAGTTTTGAAATACATTTGGGGGTTTTTATCATTGGTATTGAAACGAGGGGAACATATTTTGAAATAGAGCTATATTTAAATAATGTATTTCTATATCTGAGGTTGTTTCAAGACACTCTCTCGTAGTTTTATCCTCATCTTACAACTTCTTCTTCGCTGGCACCTCCCAACCAATCTCCATCAAATCCCTTTTTTACGTCACACACACACACACACACACACACACACAAACACGCTTTTCTTCCATGTAACCTACTTGGAGATATTGAATTTATTTATTCACTATACAAATCCCTTTTCAATCCACTTCGAATAGCGAGTACAATTCGATTGGTTCTACAAATTTCGTTTTATTATTAGCTTTTAACTAGGAACTTATTTATATGTATTTATATATATTCTTGTTTAAATTACCATTTTATATTATATTTAGGACAATATTTTGCAATAACATCATAAACCAAAACTAGGATCATTAATCTTATCTGAATTAAATACAATTTAAATACAAATAATGATTCTAATGCATTTTTATTTACTTACATCATAGAACTCCCTAACAAACTTTTTCATGAATGTGCATTTAAGCAGAATATTATATTAAAGTTATTGGTTATTATTTTAGAAAATATAAATTTGTATTATTCATTAAAATGATTTAGTTAGAAAATGATTTAAATAAATACAAATAAATAGTCAATGTACTTCGTATTTTACTACCCATCATAACATTATTATTTTCACTAGTGGGCTAAGGATTAGGAAATTAAATTAATAGCACTTGCATAGAGATATATGTTTAAACAATTATTTAGTAAAAACTGTACTATAGCATCCAACTGGGATTAACATTATAATCTCTTCATCAATTACAAACAATATAAAACAAGCCTGATGAATTTTTCAACCCCAAACCTCTCCGTCTCAAGAAATTCCGACAAAATGAGACTGGCGCATTAAACAGCATACTCCTGGTGTGAAACATATAGTATCACCTGGACATTGGATGTATATAAAGAGATATTACTATGAATGAACAATTGAGCCCCATTGTATTTTAAAATACAAATGTTTTGTGTTCAACATTAATAATATTTTTACAATATTATCATTATTTTTAGTCACAATATATCTCAGAGGTGAAAGCTGAACCTGACATGTCTTGTCTTATGAATACGGGAAATGAGATGTAGTAATATTTTCTAGATGTCACATGTGTCCATTAGAAAATTGGTGTATAGGTCTTACGTGAGACCCCAATAATAAACTTATTGTTAAATTTGACAATACTTTATTATTATTACCGTGTCTTACTACCCGTTAGGGTTGTACGCACAATATGACAATTATTTGACAATAAAACCTAACTTTGATAGGACATTATGCAAATTGTGTAATTTATTATTTTTAAGATAATATAGATAAAACTGTTCTATTTTTCAAGTGATTAAAAAAAATAGAATGCATTTTTAAGTAGAATGAATACTGATGTTTTAACTAATGTAACTTTAAAAGCTAGTGAGAATGTTTGTTTCATATGTCCCTAGCATTCACGTCTAGTAAAATAAATTTTAAAAAAGGTAAAGGATGATCTATAGTATATTGGGTTATTAATATGTCAATGTTTACACATCCCAATTCTACCTATGGATGTCGGGGTGAATACATTACTAAGATTACAACTAAGAAAATAATAATAATAATAAAGTATGCATGCATATAGTTCTATATGGCATATGCATAATACAGGATAATTCAATTAAAAGTTACAATTTGTTTTTTTTACGCCATGTGGTTCAAAAAATAAATATTATTTGGCCCAAGTGAAATCAATTACAATGTTTATTAGTTGATTCCCCTTCTTTAATTAAAATATGGATTATCTGGAGTTTATTAAAATATATAGTCAATTTAATAAATGCTCCTCCTAAAAGTTTTAGTAGTTTCTGATGTTAGATTATGGAAAATAGTTTATATAAAAATATCAATTTGTCAGATCTCACCAGTAAAAAGAATAATGTTCATAATGATTCATTCGAAGATAATGGTTGAAGATTAGTTTCTTTGTTCAGAAGAAATATTTTATTCCACTCAATAAAAATACACAGGTCTAATACCAAGCTTCCAGTTCACTTTAAATAATAAATTTTAAATTCAGTTTAATATAATAGGTATATAATGCTTAGTAATTTTTTCAAGGACGAACACATATTCTGTCAGTTTTCAGATGCCAAGAAGAAGATTCTAATTTTATTCAAAAAATGTGCCAAGTATCTTCTTCCAGAAAAAAATAATAAAAAAGTTATTTTCTCCAAGTCCAAGAAGAATATTATTATATCGTAGCACAGGTAAAAGGGTTGGCCATGAATCAAGGATAAATATAAGATAAAATTAATTCAATATAAAATTTGAAAATATTTGAATGAATATGAAGAATGTTAAAGAGCGATTTAAAATTTTCCCTTCAACCGGGCCAAAATAGAAACTCGTGCTAGTTTAGAAGTAAATAAATCTTCTTTTACCAAGAGCCTCTTCACGGACTTCCTCTTTGTGTGTGGGATCAATTCCGTTCAAATACATATCTCACTTCTTTTATTTTCATTCTGAACTCGACTCGCTCTTCACTTGTCATCAGCTGATTATGCTTGGAATATTGATGGCCAACCACGAAAATGGTTCGTGTTCTCCAATATTTCAAAATTAGTTTATTATTATTATTATTATTATTATTATTGCTATTATAAAAAATGCCGGACCATCTTCCTTCCAAATGCTTGTGACTGGGCATAAAGAGTATTTTGACATGGACAACAACATAGCGTGAGTGCTATGCCACGAACAAACTTCAAAACACTTACCAAAATAATATAAAATTTAAAAATCTTTTTACAAATTGGAAAAGGAAAAGTATAGAATGGTGGCAAGTAGCACCAGACACGGCACAGTACGTCCTTTGATTGCGAATCAAGGACATTAAGGTTATCTGCAAATATATAGAATAAACAATCGCAGACAGCCAATAGGGATTGTACACGGGTTGAGGTTTGGACGTGGGTGTGATGAGCTCACACTATAAAAATAATCCCATAAAAAACGATCAAAAGTTTGTCATAGCTGTTCTTGGGGTAGCATATTCCTAAGATAAATAGTCCCCCATTCTGATCTTCGGGTGGGGACTATTTTGGGGAAGCCATGGGAAAGTAAAGCCAGGAAAGGGATTAGGAATGGGACGTGGAATATTATAATAATACCTAGGCCAGAGGCACTACATTCTATTATGGTTGAAGTAAATAGGTTTGGCTAAGATAGTGTGCCTATACGAGAGATGAGATGGTCCAAAATTGGTAGGGTGGAGACAGGTGAACACGTATTTTTTGATGGAGGAATGGTCACATATAGTTTATGCACAGCATTTTTAATTCCCAGAAAGTGTATTTTGGCAGTTAAAGACATACATTTTGTTAAAGACAGGATGTCAATTATAGTGATAGCAGGGAGATGCACTAGTTTCTCGTTATCAATGTGCATTGTTCAACATAAGACAAACATTACGTAATAAAGAACAGTTTTTATGGTAAACTATCCGACCAGTTTTCAACCTATAAAATGAGAAATTATTGGGATAGGTAACCTAAATGCAAAAATAGGAAAGGAAGAATATTTTTGACATAAAATAGGAAAACAAAGCTTGCATGACGTCTTTAATGATAATAGAAAAGGATTGACAAATTTGTTCACGTCAAAGAAACTTATTCTGAAAAGTATTTGCCTAAATCATAAGAATATTCACATATATACTTGCCTCTCCCCATATTGGACTAAACATAATCAAAGAGATCACTTGCATATAGCTAAAAGAAGTCATACAAAACCAACTTGATGTCAGGTCTTACAGGGGTGCAGATTGACTTGGCAGTTGAAAAACTTAAGGAGCTTTGGTTCGTCACTAACAACAAGGGGAAATCGATCTGGAAAATTAGAAGGATATGATGTCGAGAATTTCACAGATGAAGATTCTAGGAATAGGTATCAAATTAAAATTTTAAATCGGTTTGCTACTTCTTTGGATCGTAAGGAAAATGGGTATCTAGAAAACAGTAGGAAGTTTCCAGGAAAATTCTTAGAGATTCAACGAGGAACAGTGTAGGTTTCTGCAAAAAATATAATCAAGAAGCCACTTTTTGACAACGGATGCTCAGTATTCATAGAGGATAGAAGCAAAACTACATTGATGTGAAAGTCCTAGTGAATTTATCTTAAGCACATTTAGCAAATCAAAAGGGAGTACCAACAAGAAAGAGTATTTAAAGGGTAAGGTTATCGAGATAGAACCATATGGAAAAATAAAGAATATCAAAGAAATGTATATATATATATATATTAATGAATATATAGTAAAAACTCTCAGGCTAAGGCAAATTTCGTTAAAGATGAATATGATATTCTGATTGCAGACAAGAACGATGTTTTGAGAAACTGAAATGACCAGTCATTTATTGAACGTTCATGAAGGATCCGAAATGGGTGAAGTAATCAAAATTCATAATGCTTGATGACTAATCCCAGAGCAAAGTATTAGTAAAGTTAAAGAAACCATTCAAATTTTTCTTACTTACTTTCTCAATGGCTTTAAGAATTCAGGGGTTAGTTGCAGTGCTTACAAAAGTATGTCACCTATCTTTAGTTTGAGCTAGTTCTATCCAGTCCACCTCATTACAGATTACAACCCATTTTAAAATTATCCTCCCATCCACGTCTAAGTCTTCCAAGTGTTCACTACCCATTGGGTTTGCCAGTAAATACCATGAACAAGGTTCTAGATTCTTCCATTAACGCTGCACGTCCTGTTCACCATAATCTAAGAGACTTGGTTATCCTAACAATGTTTCGTGATAAGTAAAATGTATATAACTTCTCATTATGTAACCTTCTACACTTCCCGGTATCCTAGTCCACTTTTTGGCCAAATATCTCCCTAAGGACCATTTTTTTTAGTAATCTAAATTTATTCTTTTCATGTGAGGTATGATACCATATTTTACAACCATTGAGAGCAACCGGTAAAAGTAGTGTTTTGTATATTCTTAGTTTTACATTCCTTGATAGCAAGTGAGATTTTAACAATTTACTGTCTTAGTATTAACATGCATTTCCCGAGTGTATTATTTCCCTAATTTCCACTTCTATGTAATATTGCTAGTTACTATTATCCTTATATATTTAAACTCTATTATTATTATTATTATTATTATTATTATTATTATTATTATGTGTTCTATCTTATGACAGATCCATTTCTTTTGTCAGTGAATTAAGACTGCTAATCCGTTCTGTCTCCTTCCCCCTCCTCCTCCTCCATCTCCCAGACTTTTCTTCTTTCCTTCAAGCCATTCAATATTTGAATCCTCCTTCTTCCTAAGTTCCCCTTTCCCTCAATCTTGCCTTCTATGATGTCTTGCAGAAAACATTTCCTCCTAAAGCTGTGTCCGATCCAATTTTCTTTGTTTATACTCAATAACCCTGTCAAATATTATATTGCTCGAAGTTATCTCTAGAATTAATGACTGTCCTCAATCTGTGTTCTCTGTAAATACACAGTACTTTCAGCATTCACTTTTAAACCTATTTCCTTACTAGCATCTCAAAAAGTTTCTTCAATTCTTGCAACATCTTTATTACTATCACCTATAAAAACTAAATTATATATGTATTCTAAAAGCTGCAATGCACCGTTTAGTGTCAACCCTTCCCTACTTTTTGCACTACCCTAATAGCATACGCTAAGTCTAGATTAAAAAGTACTCGTAATGGGGAAAGTGCATCGCTTTATCTATAATTGATGTGGAGTCATGTTGAATTTCCACATATTTTTGTGATATTTGCTGGAAAGAAGAATCTTATTCAATGTTGATCTATTTCGTCTAAGTCCACACTGATGATCCCCAATTATTTTCTTATATGATGTTAATATTAGGAAATTTAAGAATCATAAATATCCAGGTCAGATTAAGTTCTAAGCGAGTTTAAAAAAAGGAAAGTGGTGAAAAGCTATTAATAGAAATTTATAGCATAATGTTCCATTTGGAACCATGATGCATTACCTCAAGACCGGAAGGAAAGTATAATATTACAATAGAGGTACCTCATTACTACCAACAATCTAGAAAATTCTTTCTTCCATAATTTTAATGAAATTAATGACAATAGTTAGGTAGAGGTAATAGTTGGAGATCATTAGTTTGTATTTAAAATAAATAGATCAAAAATAGCTCAGATTTTTACTATTTCTCCAATATAAGAGAAAAGTTGGAATAGATACAAAATGACAGTATATAAATTACTCATAGATATTATAAAATAAGTTTGATTCTGTTAAAAAATACAAATATGACCTTTTATATAAGTTTAGGATACCAAAATGCTGTCATGTTTTATTGAAGTATGTTTGCCAGATACGCATAAGAGTGTATTGGTTGGATGCTACTTATCAGATACTTTTGAAATAAATAACGGGTTAAAACAACAAGATGCACTTTACCCACGACATTTTAATTTATCTTTAGCATATGCTATCAGGATATTGCAATAGAAATATTAAGGCTTGACATCAAAAGCTTCAATACAGCTATTAAAATATGCAGATAAGTTTTGTTAGGTAATTGTAAGAAGACTCTTACGATAAATCCACACATTTTATTAGAGGCTTGTAAGAAATATGTTTAGAAGTGACTGCTGAAAAAAGCAAGCTCATGATAACAGAAATAGCACAGGCTTAGGCCTATAGCTTTAGAGATTATTGCAAATACACATATTTTTATATGGTTAATGATTATAAATATTTAGGAAAACTCTAAGCTAGCATTAAGTATAGAAGATTGTAGATTAGAAAATGAATGCAGTTGGAAAATATATGCTACTATTCGATCAGTAAGTTGTTAACATCTAGTCTGCTGTCAAAGAATATAAAACACAGAATATACAAAGAATACTTTCACTGGCTGTTCTTTATGGACGTGAAACGTGGTCTCTAACATTACATGATGAAAATAAACTTTATGTGTGTTTGAAAACAAGGTGCAAAGGAAGCTATTTCTTCCAAAAAGGAATAAAGTTTTGGGGGGGGGGGGGGGGGG
>CABFWB010002827.1:76222-95500 GCA_902151455.1 Timema bartmani
GGGGGGAGAGTACGGTTACATAATGTTGAGTTGTAAAGACTTTACTCCTTTACTCACCACAATATATCATTACGGTAGTGAAATCTTTTATTATTATGGTAGGTAGGACATGCAGCTTGAATCGCAATAACTAGAACCGTGTTCAAAATACTGATTGGCAAACCTGATGGGAAGATACCATTTGTAAACCTAGATGTAAATGGGAGGATAATATTAAACTAGACCTGAAAGAGATGGGTGGAGGGAGGTGGACTTGACAAAACTATCTCAAGATAGGGATAAGTAGCGTAATTTTTAAATGGTGGCGATGAGCTTTCAAGCTCCTAATAACACACACAGTATAAATAAGTAAGTTTGAAGGGATTTTTTAAATAAAGGACTGCCAACTATGTTTATACTTCTCATACTTTTGCTCTGAATCGAGTAAATTTAAACCGACAAGTTTTTGGCTTCCTTTGCCTCATATTGGTGATTCTGGGAACATTTCTCTGACCACTGGAAGTGGCAGACTTCAAATTGTTTAACCGCAAGCTTTATTGGGTTAAGAATAGCTTTGGCTAAGTAGCAACTAGGTGTGTTACCGCGAAACGACTTGCAATTTCATTTCTCGCTTGCGTTCTCCCTCGGCCCCAAATATAGCGTTGAAAGGCTAATATTGTTGTCATCGATTAGAAACCTGCGGTATTTGTAGATTAAAACTACCCCTATTAACATGTAGTACAGATCTCTAGTGCTAAGTAATGGATTTGGAACAAAATTAAATTTCAAGAAACTTGTAAATAGTACGTTATTTTGATACCGGCTTAAAATAAGTATATTATATATCTTTGAGATTTGTTTTAATTCAAGTTTATTTCTTTATGCCAATCAATATGTTAAAAAGAGAGCACACAAAGTTGCCTTTCCTAAACACAGACCAACATCTATGGTCATAAGACGTTTAGAGCATCACTCTGACAATGTACTGGTTTGCTGGTAATGGGAAGGCTAGGACTTGAATCCCGGTCAGATGTACTCATAGAGGTTTATCATAAATTCTTTCTCACACTTCTTATAACTGTTACATTACCTTCAGATAGTAATTTACTCAGCCCTGCCTTGTTAGAGTAAATAAACAGCTAGTCATGAAGAATGGTAGCTCGTGATATACTATACATTCCGCTTACCCTAACCTTGAAGGATTACATTATGGTCCTATACTAAAAGATGTGCCATAGTAGAACCATGGAAAAAAATATTTAAACTTTTATGGGTAAACGAACGTTACATTACCAACAGCTTTTAAACCCAACTGGATTTAAATTTACTCAATACCGATAGTATACAATACAGTAAATTATTCATAGAGAAACATTTATTTGGTAATTAGTTTTTTGTTTTTTGCTTAAGGGGAAAACATTGCGATTATTCAAACAAACTGCTTGTTAAATCCAATGTTTTTTAAATAGTGTATGATGGAAAATTTTGTTTTTTTAATTTCATTTCCTTTATGTTCACTGTTTAGACATCTTAATACTTTAAGTTTAGTCTTATTTTTCAACTTTAAATTTATTCTCCACTATACTTTGTTCCTATTTAATTTATTACTTTTTAATTATTTATGAGTGAAGCTCCGTATACTAACTTAAACTAATCACCTAACTAAATTATATCTTACTTTATACTAGTTTAGTTTACTGCATTTCTATGTTCTATTTAACAGGCTTTACTTGTAGACCTATGGGATACTTTTATTTGATTGCTGTTGCTGTTATTGGCTATAATGCGTGACAACATGGCAGCCAGTATTCAGGCCAATTAATTAACTGGTCGCCCACCAGTGCTGACCTCATATTGGACTTTCTTGTCTCTCTGTTGTTTGCCAGACTTTGACAGTCAGAGACATTTCTGCCTTTGGAATACTCGATTCTGTCCCCTGTCTTCGGCAGGTCTCTCCAGAATACCTAGAGAGAGTGATTTTCTTATTGTCCTGCATCCCCTAGCTACTATGCTATGTTCTGCAAATCTTCTTACTGCCCTTTGTTTTTTCCATGTCCTCTGTCCTATCAATCATTGTCTTCATCTGTGTCGTTGTCCCCGTCTGTCCTAGCTTCTCTTCTTCTCCTTCTGTCTTGTCTCAGTCTTTGTTATTTTAGCTTGTCAAGTAATTGCCACGTTTATCGAGCGAGATTATCGTTGCGATTTCATCGAGGAGTTTCCATAGGACATCGTCCCGTAGGATGCCATAGATACGGTGTCCCTGGAGTATGGCTTGTTGCCGGTTCCTCAGGTTTTTCGTGTTACCACATTTCAATACAGCAGACTCAGCTGTTGCCTCCTCTCCGCAGTTACAATTTCTAGTCTTCTTCATTCCTCAGTCGAGAAGCGCATTTTACGGTCCATGCCCTGTTATATAGCGCCCAAGTCCTTGGGTAGGTTGTAGGTGTTTGAGGCTCTTAGGTTCTTGTATGCTCAGGAACATATCCAGGGTTCACCTACCATGTTCGCTCATCACCCAGTTAATTGGAACAGGAATAGAAGCAGATAATATATTTTAAAGTCATGTGAAATTACTCTCAATATGATATTATCACTGACACGATGCCGGTCCAGAGTTTAATTATTTATAAACAAAGGAGTGTATAGGGAGTTTGCCTGCTGATCCCACCGCACCCTTATATATAAATAAAATGTATTACCCTTTTAGATAAATTACATTACAAGCTATTTAAATTTTAAAATATAGATGTTAACTATTAAGTACCTGGTAGAAGCCGAATTGAGTAATATAGAATATTAAGAATTTTGTTAAAACTAATTTTCATGTAAAATGTAAAAACAAACCAAGGAGTGCAATGAATCTACAACTCCTCAGCTCACTCATGAATGAGAAAAATGAATGAGGACTGGCTTCATCAGTTAATTAAAGTAATGAACTTTAGGACTTGTCAAAAACAGCTTCAAATGAACGTCATCTAATTTCCTTGGACAAGAAAAGGAAAAAAAGATTAGTATGTATTAACCCATTTTGGTTAGCTCACTATATCTAATTTTAAAGTTTGTATTTTATAAGTACACAATTCTTGATTAATAGAAAAATATAGTCCAGTCAGGTGACCTGAGGATGGATTTTGCTAAGTGGTTTTTCACTATAACTCTACGTAAATGTAAAATGCAGCCTCCATTATCCTTAGAGAACTATCGTATTTATTAAATATGAGTAAAGGCTTAACGAGTATTAAGACATTGCGTTAAAAAACTGGAAATATAAACTATAGCTACACAGAACTTTTCATTCTAGAATCCAAAGAGAAATAATAGCTTAGTTTGGTCTGTTGTTTCGTATCCACACTATCAGGTAGATCGTGTTTCCTGACAATTAAAAATTGTACATTGTTAACGTTCCAAATATGTATTTGCCTTTATCTTACATTTACACGGATACATAATCGAAAACATGTATAAATCCCCCCCAATAAAAGCGAGCTTAAGCTTCATGGTAGCAAAGGAAGTTATCATATAAATAAAATATAATGCATATTTGTGTGAAAAATTGATAACTTTAAGACCAAGAAACATTGCTACATTCTTAGGGAAAGCTGATTATTTGCAATGCAGGCGTATTTATTCTAATGATGGATTAAATAGCTAAACTATTATATCTTTTATATGTGGCTATAGTATTATTTAAGTACCAGTAAAATCCGTGCGAAACTTTCGCACATTTAACCTCCTCCCCCCCCCTCCCGCCAAAAAATACTATTTTTTTAGGGTTGTTGAAATTAAATACTCATCGAAGTGTATACACAAAATAGCAAAGAGAGTATATTAATGTGAACGTATTTACAATTTACTATATCTCTTTCTATACAATATTTGATGTCAGAATGCAATCATCTTGAATTTTGGTTTGTCATTTTTGGTAATTGATACAAAAATATTGTTTGATTTAGTGACTCTTGAAAAGGCTACATAAAGTTGTCCATAAGTAAATACAGCATTTGGCAAGTACAATCCAGCTCTTTGAAGCGTCTTTCCCTGAGACTTAATGATAGTCATTGCAAAGGCAACAGAAATCGTGTATAGATTTTTATTGTAACTTAAATTTCAAACAAACAATGTATTTTAACGTAAACTGATTATGCTATGTCAGAAGTCGGTAAATAATCCTATCCAATGATACCTTATTCATCGCTCTAGGCTTTGTATTAGTTGATAAAAAGGCATGTTGACAACAGAAATAATATTTTGGGTAGTATTCTTTCAATTGAAAAATGACAACTGAATATGGGAATCGAACCCGGGACCTTTGGCTTAGTGCACCAAAGCTCTAACCACTGAGCTATCCAATAATCGTCCTGTGCGCAGGGCCATTCTTCATTCATATTTTAAGGCAAAGTCTGTGATAGCCGTGTTTAATCGTCAGCCACACATGTGTGAAAAATGTCATGGGCATGAGACGATTCCTGGAGATCTCAAAGGTTCGAACATTGGCGTACTAAGCCAAAGGTCCAGGGCTCAATTCTCGTGTCCAGGTGTAATTTTTCAGTTTAAATAGTATTGTATTCATTTTGATCTTATCCATATTGAGACCCAATTGCCTTTGGCCTCTTGGTTTCCATTGTGGGTTATTTCACAAGCCATGGATATAAAACTTTGCATTCTTATCATAGGAAACCTACGGTAGCGAAATTGGTCGTTTATTTGTGTTGTGAACCTAATACCACCACCCGCTTAAAAACAACTTAGGCTAACTCAAAAAACAATAAAATAAGATCTTATATTTGTGACATATTTACGTGCAAGAAGAAATGTTGGTGTGTGCATAGCAGGTATATTATCTTTACCCCTACATTATGTTCTTAGTTGTACTCCTTAAACCTTGTGGTGAGCTCCAAAACCATGAAATATGAAAAAGTAAGTTCTAGCAGATGTACTCAAGGAAATTTGAGAAAATTCATATTTTTATAGCTTCTACATACATTTCTGAAGCTACACCTAAGCCTAACAATTAACATGAGTACCTCCAAAACCAAGAAATATAACTAGATGAAATATTGAATAGGCATTTGTACTCAAATAAACCTAAGGGTGTGCTTTCTTCTCGATTAATTTATTTTACTATTATAATATAATATATAGCTAGCCTTCGTGGACTGGTGATAAAAAATGAACACGAAGACTGGCACTGTTGCATTTTTGCAGCAACCCCTAAATCAAATCAAAAACACACACTTTGCTACATAATACAATCCTAAAGCAATATTATTAAATTATTAAATAAATATTTGAACAGTATTGTATTTTTGTAAATTTTACTAAAAAATTTAAATAATGTTAAATTTTTCAAAAACCTAACCTACCTTTAGAAAAAAATATAACAAAATACTGTGAGACATTATTCTATATTTTACTGTATTAGAAAATTATTGACTACCTAATTCTACATTATTACTGTATTATTTTATTTTAAACATATGACAGCAATGAGCCAAACGTATGACATCACGACTGGCACCGTTACGTATTCACAAGATTACTGCATGGTGCCAGTTAAAACTTTCATATCTCAGAATATAAACTTTTTTTAATGTTTGATTACATCATACCACGCAGCAGAAACTATTTGAGGAATAATTGTAGGGGATTTTCTAAAAAATTACAGCTGTTGCAGAAACGCAACCGTGCCTGTCACAGAAGGTTAACATTAGATTTAGTTATAATATATCCTACAACTAACCTAATAAATTGGTTCCAAACCAAATACAATATTTCAATATTAGGTACTAAGAATGTATTATAACGAACCGTCAAATTCAGTTCAAGTGGACCTCAACATTGAAACTTCCAAAAATAAATTTCGTCAAAGTTAGTTGAGTTGAAGTTTTTTTTTATTTTATTTTTTTTATTATTCTTTCTCCTAGTTCCTAGGAGTGGCGCCCAATATATATAATTTTTTACATCACGACGGTACCTTTTGTTGAATAAACATTATATATTTATTAGACTACCAAAATAAATATTTTGTTAGCACAAAGAGAAACAAAAAATATGGAATAGGAAGAAGACAAAATGGTGGATTTAGACAGCTATTCTTCTTGCTTATCTTTCATAAAACAGTTGCACAAGGAACTTGACGCAATACCTTTTGCTGTTATGACATGGAGGAGTGTGTCACTTTCAACTCTACGGGACTACTTTCAGCACGCTGATTTAGTTATAGGATGCTTGAAGTTTTATGCAGAGGGTAAAATGTCACTCAAGGAACTGCTACAATTGGGCAAGGACAGTTCATTTAAAACTATATACTTTATCGATAGGGAATTTAAATTTATAACGAACTAAATGTCATTGGACTAGGCCAACAATGAGGCTGTAAACGTGGTTCTAGCACTGAAACCAAAGAGAGGGAAGGCTACAGATAAAGTATTCAATACAAGAGTATACAACAGTATACAACAAGCAAAACACGTAGATGACTAATTTTTTTATCACCTTGTCTTAATATCTGTTGAGGCTATATGCATATATACTAGTCACATTTGTGAAACGAAATAATATGCGCTGTTGCACAAACACTCCACCAAAGAATATAAATGAAATTATACACACGGTTACAGAATCATTGAAAGGAGAAGCTTATATATCCACTAAATAACATAACAATTAATTACATATTTTTAGGTTTTCCATAAAAAATGTATATATGTTTGCTTATAGCTCAGAAAGTATTGGTTATATACACATATATTCTAGTATAGAATATTTTCAAATTTAAACAGTACTACAACTTTATAATAATAATAAGCTCAGAAAGTTGCGTAAAAGAAAGAAGTAAGGTAAACAATATTTTTAACCTATCAGTATGTGCTGTTTAATATAGGAATGACTTATTCTCTACCTGTGTAGCGCCGGTCCCTTTTAGCTAGTTGTTATATATAATATATTATTCTAAATGTCTACTCCTTACTATACATCCCCCTTTCACAAAGCAACATATATATACATATACATGGCCTTCTCCACCCTTACTCCGGGGATATTACTTATTATGCACACCCTAATAAACTTTGATGCGGGAGCCGGTAGTGCTTAGCCGTCAATGACCACTTAATGTTTATTGTCGGTTGGTGGCTAGAAGATTATTAAACCACATCGAAAATAACAATTTGAATATAAAGAGTAGATTCAAACGTAATTTCAAAATAACTATGGCCTGCCAGGTAAAATCCTCGCACAATATTTAACCATGAGTTAATTCCGCCAGTGGTCTCAATTATTTTACACATCCTGTATTCTTAAAAAAAAAAAAACAGTTTTACGTTGTTCTAAAATCTATATTTTCTCTGGTGGCATTGTGATATGGTTGATAATGTAATCTCATCACACAGACAAACAAGACATATTTCCTAAACTCGACAATTTCTAAACCAGTAACATTACGAGGATAATAAATAAATAAGAAGCTTTATTTAAATGAATTTCAATGATATCTACAAGAAATTATACTTAACACCAAATGTTGTTTAAGAGTATGTATAATATTACGCCTATTTTACATAAAACATAATAATAAATGTAACATTTAATTACATTTGAACTCGCCCCCATGCTAAACTTCATACTCAACTCGCCGCAGATTCATACTACCCGCTCCAAATAATATTAAATAATATTCTAAACCCTACAATAGTATACTTCACAATTGTAGTTCCTATAAATTGAGACAACATAATAGACAATTCTAATCAATAAAATCAATTCTATAGAACAGGGAAATACGTTGGAATCTGTACTCACCAAATCTATCTTGTGTAGACAACGACGAGCAACACAGGGTAGTAACAGAGACTCCTTCACCGAAGTCAACCCCAACTAAATCAAATAGACACTGAAGACGTTCCAAGCCAAACTATCCACGATCATCAGAATACTACCCACCTGCACCCTGGTGGATAGTTCCAGAACTACAGAAATAACGTCCGATTGAAGAATCGCTGCTCTAAATGAAGAATGGGACAATAATATCAACAAGCTACGTCATGTTCCATTCCTTCTAGAAGGAAGGCCACCGACAGAATTGTTCTTTCCCCCCACCTTGTTACCCTGCTGTGAAAAACCCCTATTTAAAGTCCTGTAATCGTACTATTAAATTGACTATTCAACCAACACTGGACGGAGGAACATAGTCCTAGGACCAGGACTATGCCAGGATCATCCATGATAATCTACGAACGTTAACTATGGCAACGTATACTTTGAACATTATAATTCTAAACTTTAACCTTTGTATAAGCCGTGTTAGTTTTCTTAACCAAATGTAAAACTATAAAATGTCTGTCGCCACTTGGGCGCTCAAGACAACTGTTTATTTTGATATTTACACTATAATAACTTTGATAAATTTTTGTGTTGGAGAAGTTTATTAATATTTCATTCTGAAATAATGTTGCAAATAAAATGTTTTGATTTCTTTTGTTATAATGAACACTTATAAAATTTAACTTCGAAACGTAAATTGTTTAACAGATAAAAATTAATTAGTGATTAATTTTATATTTGATCGTTGTTTAAATGTTTTCGCTAGAAATTGTTTATATTAATTTGTTAACTTTAAATTCACGAGTAGATGGAAGTTTCTAAACTGTTAGTTTAGGTCATGTAGTCCCGCGGGAGTTTGACTAAAGTCTGTTAGCCAAACTCTCGCGTATTTTAAAAATGTCTAATAAATATTCTTTATATTTATTATTTAAATTGTTGAAGTCTGCTTTAAGTGATGCAGTGCAGACGCGTTTAAAACAGTATAATAAGGCCCATAAGGCTCTTATATAATTCTTATAAATTTATTAACAGATTTATTATTTATTTATGTATTCTTTTCAATACTGTGGGTTGTTTGTCTCTTAAAGACTAGCCCATCTGATTGTTTGATATGTAAAGTATTAGAGAAGATCTCTATAATGAACTGCGCTAAATAACTGTTTATTTCTAATATGATTTTCCACTGAACTCAGTACGATTATTGAGACCATGTAATTAATTTAACTCTAATTGTTTTGCTTTGAATAAACCATTTATAGTATAGTTATTTAAATCTTGCATTTCATGTCCTTTGTATAATCTATGTAGCTTACTAACCTCCCTCTACCTTTAAGTTATCGATGGTCGTAAGGAGAGGTTGGAGAGAGGGATGTAACATAAAATTTATTATTGTCTATATAATATTTTATTTTAATTTATTATATTTTAATGGTTGTAGAAATTAGAGATATTTTAAAGATACCTTAGATTTTTAACAACGCATACTTTGTTTATTCTTAGCTCCCAAAAATTATTTTATTCTATTCTGCATTAGGACTATTAGAATGAATGGAGATGAAAAATTCTAGTTTAATCAAGTCTTCTACATAATAAATCCACAGTTAACTAGTTTATTGAAACAAAATTAAGAAGATTAACTAATTTGAATTCCTCTAGAAATAGAGAGCTAGAACGTATCACATCTATGAAATTGTTAACAATCATCAGCTCACCCCAAAGTAGATTGAACATAATCTGGATACATCGGGTGAGATTCTATCGTACACATTTACCACTCTATTACTGAACTGAGAAATCTGTGAATTGCCAATATATAAATGGGAGACTTATAGTACTAAAATAATAATATATTTTATACAACGGATGGTAATAATAAAATATATATAATCATATTGTCACTAAAATAACAAATTATAAAAAAGGAACACAAATCTGAATAGTAAAATTCTGGACAAACATTCTTTTTTAAATATACAGGTGAATGTATATTTGATTCTAAAACATCCTTTATATCTCATTTCAGAAACAGATACATACATTTTTGTATATTTACTATCAATAATGGCATATCTTTAAGTAGCAGCCAATATCATCTCAATCTTATTGGCTTATTGGCTTATTTCTTACTGGTAAAAAATAAATAAAAAAATCTTGTTCCTATCCTTTGGTTTATGACGTAACAATATTTACTCCCCGTTTACATTATAAGGAAGAGTTTAGAATGTTACTGATCATGTAATGGATCTATCTTATAAGACACGCCTCAGTGGCGTAGCTATCTAACACACTAGCCGTGTTGAGCTAGACTGCCGAGGATAGGGAGATAGAGGTTCAAATCTCGGTCGCGTGAACTGGGGTGTTTTTCCTACATGGCTTTCCACTCCCCTCCACGCAAATGCGGGTTCACTTCCTCTAAGTTCCACCTTCCCAATTTTTAAGCCATTAAAGTATTTATTACAAAAGCGTATAACCCGAACGGGTAGTAAGATGCGGTGCTAAAAATATATTTTATAACCTGCACCATAGTGAAACCCATCAAGATACGCTTGCAACTTATCATGTTCAATGTACAGTATTTAAACTATATTACTCTTCCTTATCAGTATCAGTGTAAGGTAATAGTTGACACACATTGTTTGGAAGCACATAGTAATTTTCCTATCCATAATAATAAACAAGTACTAGATTCCTTACCATCCCCCTAGTCTTACTACATTCCAGGCATCGATTTTCATTATGTTGATCATGAGTATGAGACCAAAAGCCATTTTCAGTTAGCACATTTAAAATTGAATCTCAAGAAATGTTTCTTACAACTATTAGTGACAGAAGGCGTCCAAGATAAAAGAAAAACTATAAGCATTCATAGTACCGAATGCTATTTAATCCGTAATCTTGAGAATAATAATATAGCTATAATGTCAATAAGATTATAAGAAAATAAATATATAATATTTTCTCAAATATCTCTATTTATTTCCAAAGAAACTGTTAGATGCTTAAAATATAAACTCGCTTCATTTAAAGATAAACAAATTAATAACCTACTAAATCACTGTAAATATGGAAATGTTCCAGGTCAATATACAACGATATTGGGTTACCAATGTTAGAATCCCTTATAGTATAGGAATTTCCCCAAAAGGTGGTTTCATCTTTTTCTTCTTACAATTCTAACTTTAACAATGGTATTTACTTTTTAGGCGCATCTCACTATGGCATATCTTTAAGTAGCAGCCAATATCATCTCAATCTTATTGGCTTATAGCCATTGGCTAATGTTCTCAAAAGATTTATATATATTTTTATGTCACACTTTTAAAAAGTGAGTTTAGGTTGACAAAATAGGTCTGGTATCTGAAAACATTTTGTTTATTGAGCTATATACCTTAACAATGGTATTTATTTTTTCAACGCATCTCACTATTCATCTGGCCTATAACATGGAATATACTCTTATTAGCGTGGAGAGAGAGTGGTAAACAATTTCTGAGAAACCAACCTCAGTACACCCCGCAGGGTATCTAAGCCTTTTCCCGTAATAAGCAATCTAGTCTGAAGAACAATTAGTCTGTGCCCGCCAATAGGTGGAATAGTTCTAAGTTTTATGTTAATCATACATAAAATATTACGTCCTTCTTTGTTCTATCACAACATTTAATAGCCTATAATGAACGTAAATCATAGTATGGCTTGACCAATAGACCCGCATTTCCTCGAAACCTACCAAGGCTGATAACAGCTCTTGTGGGTTGTTTACAAACCACCCCTCGTTTTCTCTATCGCAAACAAAGAGTGATTAATTCCTTGAATATGATATGGTCTAGAATGCCCCTAGTGACGTAGCACAATGTAGTACCATGAGGAATAGTTCCACTGTTATGTACAGTGTATGTTGGTGGTGAAGGAGATGATTCACGCTTCGGTAACGTTATCTGACTAGTTTCGACGTCCATCATGAGGGGGACTAACATATGGTATTGAAGGGGTAGGAACGGGGTTCAGATAGACCGGACCAGGCAGTTAATGTCCCAGAGCACCTCCCCTCGTAGCTTCAAAATCAGAGGGGGATGAACCCCTCCCTCTATTTTTTTTTACCCATTTCTCTAATCTAATAATTCTCTGATAACTCGTATATGGGAGGAAGTTAGAGAAGTCTTCTCTGATGGGAATTGCCACGTCATCGGTTGAAGGCACTCAGCCACATCATTCGTCCGTAATGAACAGGGGCGTTGTTCGATTAAGTGGAAGCTGGCACCTGAAATTGGAGAGTGCAGAAGGCTTCACGAGCTTCTTTTTTTAATTTAGTTTATATGTGAACAAAAAATATTTTATATAGATTGAACCAAAACACTCTATTTAGTAGATTTGTGTATATTTTGTAACTTTTATAAACATTTAAGATCGGTAATATTAATCTGAAATTAATTTTAAAAATATTATAAATATCAAATGTTGTCCATATTACCTTATTTGAAAATATAAATTATTTAAAAATATTTAATAATCTGATGACGGATTAAGTTATAAAAAGAAAGGCTTGCACTGATGTTCAATAAGGCTCTTTCTTGTTTAGTCCTGATTTTCAGGAGACGACTAAGTTTTACAATTTGAGAATGATTAATTGTCTTCCCACTCATCCTATACGCAAATGCGGGTATCTTTTCTATAATTTATACTTTAATAAGCCCTATAATATTTGTGTAAGTTTGATATTAACAATATCAAAGAACACTATAAAGTATACGTTAAAGAACTCTATATTAACTCTATAAATAATTAATTTTTTGCGTACCAATTTTACAATTAGGATCTTAAAATAATTTATTTTTAAAATCAGTTTTTCAAAACTCAGATATTTATATTAATTGAACCTGTAAAATTTATTTCTAATCATGGTAAAATGAAATAAATTTAAGGGATACATGTATAAAGAGATTAGTGTATATTTAAGTGTTGGTATTAAATTACAGCCAATGCTCATACATAAGTAATATATTTATAAGTCTGTATTTATGCAGTTTTACAATGACTCTATAAGGAATGTAATAATTGTAACTACAATTATAATTAAATTTGGTTTTATAAACAAAACCTAGGTAATTTCAGTTCCATTAAAATTAGTTTGAACACGCCATTCACAACTCATTCATTTGTCATCAATTATGCACTCAATTAAGCAAATCATAATAAACTCTTTAGATCAAGATTATTAATTGAAATTTACAATATGGTTGAAATCCCAATACCAATGTATTACTTTAAATATAAACCACTCTGAAATTATAATTGAAAATCAACTATACATCTAATATTTCAATTTGGGAGAAACTTCATTTTATTATCTAGTTTAAAAAGGCTTAGCCCTTTATAAAAAACTTGGTTGTATCGAAACGCACTTATAATCAATTATAGAGGACTCTAAATTAAATTTTATGGTAATTTTGGTCCATAATTATTATTTAAAATATCTAATCACTTACAATTTTATAATCGGGTGAAGACTTTTATGATTTGACGATCAGGACTTTTCATCTGATGACCTCAATGTTATCACTTAGGAATTTGATTACTATGATCTGATGACCTTGATTACAGTCATCTGACAACCTTGATATCAATAACCTGATGACCTTGATCACTAAAATCTGAAGACCTTGACTAAATCATTTGACGGCCTTGATGTATATCAACCTAGGACGTAGACTTAATAATCTGTTGAGTTTTTTGCTAACAAATGATGACATAAATTTCATTGTGTAATTATCTTGATTAATAGAATATGATGGTTATGGTTAATATAATCTGATGACTTTGATTAATATAGTTTGATAGCATTGATTAATAAAATCCGATACAATTGATTAATTATCTTATCTGATGACCTTGTTTATTATAATTTAATCACCTTATTTTATATAATCTGACGACCTTGATTACGTTATTCTGATATCTGCATCTTTATTATATGATGACTTTGATTAACAAAACCGGATTAGTTAACTACTATCAATGACTTTGGTTTACTCATCTGATGACGTTGATTCCTAGTTCCTGATGATTTGAATTTATTTCTGCTATTACCTTGATTAATATTTTCCTAGAATAGTAAAACATATTTTCTGTGTCCTAAATTATATAATTACCTTTAATTTAGCTATTATATCGATGCTATAGTAATTAAAGTTTAGTTAATTAAAAGTCATAATAAACACTGTTTAATGTATTTATTATTTTATTTCAAACTCTTTTAAAACTGGCTTTGAAGGAAAGTGCATGTACAATTAAAGGCCAAACATATTTTTTAAATGCTTCTTATATTTAAATATAGTATCTGAGATTTCAAATGTTTGTGATGAAACTTACACTTGGCGAAATTTAATAAGTGCATGTATGCTTGTTTTTAAACATGGTATTATTCTATACTATGATTGAAGGGGTCGGAACAAAAACATGAAAACCCTCATTTGACGACAAAATATGTTTGCAGTGATTTCTGGTTGCATACCACTTAAACTACAAGATGTTCTTAGAGGCAGTTAGGACAATGATAAAAACTAATATTCATGAATATTTTACTTATTTTTATAGCTATATTTCAGGATTTTATGGATTTTAAATATTGAAAATATCCCATCTAAACCTTGAGAGATATCATGTTTTCGCCTCAACCCCCTCAATTATTAAATTTTACATTGTTAATATAAAATATCTTGAACATTAAAACTTTAAAATTATTGGTAGTTTTAAAAATAGCTTGGTTCCGAAAGGCTAAACTGTAATATCAATTTAAGGATTTTCATAATATTAAGCTAACTAAATTATAAACAAATATTAATGTATTTTATTGCTACAAATAATTATTAATAAAATCTCTTTTTATCCTTAGAGATTAAAGTTTAGAAACGTTCAAATCTATAGATAGTCTAAGAGTCAATTATTAAAACACTCAAAAATTTGTACGAATATAATTTTTTCTATTTATGATTAATCAAAACATAGTCATTTATTCAACGTTGATGTAATTTATAATATATTAATGAAAAACTTTTAAAAACTGGCGTTTTTACACAGTGTTTCAACCGAGATTTTGCTGCGTGTTCTGCTCATGATTTGACATAAACACTAGAAAGGTAATTTTTATTGATAATATGACACCTTGGCTCAGTCAATAGTGTGTATGTCTACTCAGCTAATTGTCCCAGGTTCGATTCCTGGCATGGCCGAAAGATTTATCATCGGTTAAATTTAGTTTCCCTTTTCACAGATATGAATTAACCTAAGGAAGCTTGGAGTTGTGTCTGTCCTATATTTAAGTTAGTCTATTAGTCCTATGCTGATATAATCAGTCGTTTCAGAAATATCACGTTATTTGCCTCAAATAAATGAAAAATATATTGATGGTTTATCTCCAATTTAGCTGAAGAATTTATAAATATATATCTTGCTATAATACCTCCTTTCACTTTGTTGTTCACTCAACACTTATAATATTCCTACCACTCAGTTTTACTCTAATTTATCTATTCCTACATATAAATCAAATCCTTTGTCAAATTCTTTTACGGTTTCAGCTTCTCAATCATAGAATACCTTAACCAAAGATATAACACATTATAATTTAGAGGTATCAAAGTAAAACTGGCAAATAATATGTGTGTGGGAGCTAAGTTGTGAAATTTCTTAGTTCAAGAATGATATTATAGTCTGTGTGTTATTATAGGAGTTTGTGGGTGTTTTGTGTGTGTTTGTGTGCTATACCACAATTTTATTCCGTGAGGACACATTTAAAAGCTAAGAAAATTAGATCTATTTCAAGTGGATTTATATATCTCAAATAATGTGATATATATCACATTATTATATATATATATATAATGTGGTATTCAGTATATCCTTTTAATAGATGATATCAATACATATAAAATAACACAATTAATATATTAAAATGTTTACGATGTTGACCACAAAAAATATGTTTGCACTTTGTAAGAACTGCTCTAAATGTGTATTATTAAATAACTATCACCCACGCTTTACGAGTTATTTTTAACATATTTCTATGATATGTAATAATATTAGTATTGATTTATAATTATTTTTATATAATATTATTTTTCTTTATCTCCAGTTTTTTTAATACCTTATTATTTGTATTTAGCTCCATTTCTTGTTATGTCATAATATGTGATTGTATTATACATACACTCCGTTTTACTCTGAAAGATAGACTTCTATCCCTTGATGGATTACACTATGGTCCTACCCTATAAATTATTCCATATAGGAACTAAACCAGGTAAGCTCTCTACAGCTCAGGGTAAACGAATGGCACATTATTTGATTTATTTAAATTTTAAACCATTCACTTGTTTGTTTTGTGTATGTGTAAGAAAAGTCTAATAAATTAACTTTGCCATTAAGATCCCTTTCATATTATTAATAATAATAGGACTATTATTACTATCTTAGATGTCAGCTCAGGCCTACTCACCACTGAAAAACCAGACAGGACTATACTGATGATTTAGTCCACGTGCTAATTTCCTCCATATCTCAATGCATGTTTCAATTAAATCTATAAATATTTAAAATATTTAACTCTCCCAATTATAACTCCAAGAAACACATTAAAAGAACCTACACAACTATGGTAGCTATTAATGACATATTTTTCTCAAATTCAACCTCATAATAATATATTAAAACTTCTGTGCTTACCATTTAATTAATTTAAATAATATATATTCTATATATACAAACCAATGCTATTAAATACCATTTATTAAATACAAAAGATTATAAATGGTGAGGTAAGAATATTTCAACTCTCCTTTACAATTTTGTCATTCATTAAATTGTAAATGCTCAAAAAATTCTCACGTGAAGTGCAAATAATTGTTATATCAAGTTCTCATTAAATATCTTAATTCTCGTACTGTTCACTGCTGTGCCTCCATGCGATTTTGACATTATTCACGTCAATTAGGACTTAAAAAAATACGGAAGTACTTTTTGTAGTACCGTTCATAATACGTAAAATATAATAAGCTGTTTTCAACTGGAACCCTTTGCAATTAGAGAATTCTAATATTTCACCCTTTTATTTGTTGTTATGAAGTTTTGTATCAGTGTGCTGTCAAAAGTTTTTTCCTTTTCAACAAATTAATTGAAACTTGTTGAGAGATTTATTTATTTCATTATTAGTATTTTGTTAATTAATTAGGTAGGCTCAACATATTTAATAATTGAACAACATTTCCTGCATTTTGTTACGCGAGTGACAGCTATGAAATAAAATGATTAAAGACTATCAGGAAACATTTTTAACACAATTTCTATTTTTATAAAATTTAATTACATTTGGTTTTCAAAAAATTTTGAATTTTTTTTTAATCATACCATTTTTTTTTAAATTGGGAAAACTCTGCATTGCGTAGATACATATTAATTCTATTATGTATATACATATATATGCATGTATAATAGATTAATAAAGAAAAATAACTTATATTTCTAAGTTAAAATAATAATTTAATTTGTAACTGTAGATACTTAAAAAATAATCATATGTTATATATTTATGTATATGTATTAATACATATAAACGTTTATAAGTAGTATGCATACTGAATAACAGTGTATATTTTAATATAGATTTATATATCCATAAATATATGCATATATATGCATATACACATATATAGATATATACGCATATATAGACATATAGATAAATATAAATCTATAAATATATGCATATGTATCTAATGATGTAGATATAGATAAATATATATATGCATATATAGACATATAGATAAATATATATTAAAATATACATTGCTATGCAACATGAATACTACTTATAAATGTTTATATGTTTTAGTACATATACATAAATATATAAGTAATATGAGTATATTTTCAGTATCTACAGTAACTGACTAATTAAATTATTACTTTCACTTAGAAATATAAGCTATATTTCTTGATTACTCTATCATATATACTCATATATGTAGATATATGCATATATATATATACATATATAGATATATAAATATATATATATGCACTTATATATATATATAAATATATATTAAAATATACATCGCTATGCAGTATATAAACTATACTATATATAGACTTATATATATAAATACATATACATAAATATGTATAATATGAGTATTATTTAAGTATCTAGAGTAATTAAATAATTAAATTAATTATTTTCCCTTAGAAATATAAGTTATTTTTCTTTATTTTTAAATGTTTATTCCTACGTTAATACCTTAAACCATTAATTAATTAAATTTAACGAAAATAAGTTATTCAACATATATATTATAGATAAATGTTGTCTCCTATATTTTAGTAATATCTGACTAAGTTCATCTACATTTTCATTTCCATTTCTATTATTTATATTTTTTAAAGTCCAAAATTATATATATATATTATTTCACATTTAATATGTAAAATACATTAATGTATAATCATTTTATTTTACCTGTGACGCTAAGTTAGTGTATGGTATAAAATAAATATTACTTTTGTCTTGTTTCAAAATATGAGGCTTTTAAAATACTTTTTTTGAGGTTTAATTGTTTTTATGCATATACAACTTGGCCTTATTTTTCATCACTCTAGAGATGAGTTCATTTTGCAAAATTTGCCTGCAAATGTCGGTAAGGGTACTTAATTTCAAGACAATCCAAAACTCGAATGCTGATGGCCTGGAGGTCAAGGTTTGCGTCTGAACAATGTATGTATTATAAGGGCATTCCGATCTTTTTAAACGTAGATGCACGTATTTCACACAAAATTCTAGTTTACTCCTCCTTTTACTTTTTTAAAAGCGAATATTGATGAATGGAAAAAAATTAATCATAGTTTTTTTTGTAGTATTTCAAATTATTTTGAATTTTTTATTCCATTTATTAGTTCTAAAATTTATTCTATGACTATCGATAAGCTTAGTTAAAATATTAAAATTATTTGTGTTTGGATAATTTTATAGAATAAATTTCACTATTCGCTTCTAAGTCAAACTTTTGTTGGGAAATAAAATATAAAAATAAACCAATTAATTGTTATTTTATATTAGGTTTAGTTCACAGTGTTGCTTTTTTAGAAGAGTAAAAGATAGAAATAAATAACAAAATAATAAATCTATGATTTGAATCAAATAGTTATTAAATACAAATGATTCATTAAAATCATCTCAACAACACAAATCCTAACTATTATAAATGACAATGTGAGTTTGTTTGTTTATTTGTTTGTTTGTTACGCTTTCACGCCTAAGCTACTGGACCGATCATCATGAAATTTCGCATACACGTTGTCATGGGTACATAAAAGGACATGGGGTACCTTTCATCCAGAAAAATGTGAATGTGAGTTTGTTTGTTTGTTTGTTTGTTATTGTTTGTTACGCTTTCACGCCTAAGCTACTCGACCGATCATCATGAA
>CABFWB010002828.1:0-18958 GCA_902151455.1 Timema bartmani
CCTGCCTTAGTGCAAGAAATTACAAAGATTATTCACTTTTAAAACAAAATTATACTCAAATATATAAAAACTTGGTATGTAACTTAGTGAAAAGAATGACATTCCCTTTCGTCCACAATTTGTTTTAGTTTTTTGTGATAATCTTTTCACTCCAAATCGAATACAGTTATCATTAAGTCCATTTATATTGGTTTTTCAACAACTTTAACTGAAAATGCTGACTTAAACAGGTCGGAAGAGCAACACAAATTAGGATTGGATAATTTTCCTTTTGAGGCAAGAGGCCAAATACTATGCTGGATTTAAGGCGGCACATTTCAATGATAGGTTACGCTGAAAAGCGCAAAATAAATGTTCCGTTCGAGCTACCGGTAATTCGTGATCGACCGTTTGGTGACCCCTGCCTGGTCCAAAGCGTCAATCTCGTATCATACTGACCTGCTGATAACGGGGAGATTGGGGTTCGAATCCAAGTCGGGTCTACTAGGGGGTGGGTTTTCCTAAATATTTTCCCACTCTCCCTCCACGCAAATGCGAATATATTACCGCTAATTTCCTTCCTTCCTCATCCCTAGCCCAATAGAGTAATTATCATACATGCTTATAACCTGAACAGGTAGTAAGACGTGGTGATAAAAAAAGAGCGTTCCACGAATAACACCCAGCTCAAGTAGGTAATGCAGCACAAGCCGGGGTTGATCGTGGTGCGGTCTTATGTCATTTACTTGAGAAAAACAACACTACAGTTGAAACGAGTTAAACTATATTTTTTAAATATAACAAAAGTGAACAAGAACTATTTTTAATTAAAAAATTATCACAATTATACCGTACCAATTTTTCTGTTGTCAAGACAGCCAAGTGAAGAATGAAGAAAATCACTCTTCAATACGTTTACTGGTTCGATCGTACTTGTGGGTTTAATTTCTTGAATAACCGGCCGTATGGTGTGTGAGCGAAGGATGTCACGCTGTAGGCTATACTTGAAGGGACATATCCTAGCATTGAAGTATTTCTTATGGGAAGTGGAGACCTGAAGCATCAAAACCACTCAAATAATCTTCATTGATCTTTGTTTATGCTGTTGTTGACACTTCTTAAAAAAACACTTTCTTCGTTTGATGACGTATGGATTTGTGTTTCGTCATTAACTTTGATATCAGAACTGCTATATTCATGTGAAACTATGTTTGAATTAAGCAAATATAACATTTTCTTGATTTTACATTTAATTTTATAATTTAAAATATTATGATACTTTAGGAACTCTATTTTATTGTGAGTCATATTTTAAAATAACAAAACACTTCTTAAATAACGCGTGATTTCTGGACGTCCATAACACTCCTGAACGCTGTGGCAGGCGGCCTCCTAAAATGTAATATGCCTATAGACGTAAGTGTATGCACTAAAGGGCACATAAAAAAGATGTTGATCTCATTTAGTCGGGTTTTGCGCTAACGGAGAGGTCGGAGCGCAAAACCATAATGGGTGTACTGGGGTTGTTTTTTCTAAATGACTTACTACTCTCCCTTCACGCAAATGCGGGTGCATTTCCTCTAAATTCTTTCTTTTTCATCCCTCTCTCATTGGTGTACATAGGCGGATAGTTCGGACTTAGTGTAAGTAAAACAGAACTATTAAAACACAGGTTAGATGTTTGAGGTAGTGTGTAAGTGCGACTATGGAGTATACTCTACTGTCCAAGCTCTTATGGATTGGTGAACTAATGTAGTAACAATACATTCCACCATGTACTACACAGCGTTTGGTGCTTCTAACCATTTGCAGCGGCTGAGATGTTGTAATCACATTGCACTTGGTAGCCGGTAACTGGCATTTCAATCACTGCCGAGTACATTTGGGAGGATAGTTTTCTCAATTTTGTTTTCACTGTGTTGTTCTCAATTTCTATTAGTGCCAGTGCAATTGTATTTTATAATGGCTACCCCAGACTCTCAGTTAAACATAAAAATTAAAAATTAAATATTCGAATCATACCTATATACAGGAATTTTTATAAATTTAGAGAATTGATTTTTTTCCGGTAAGTCCTGTCCAATTTATATTCCAAATTAAAATGTGATGCTTAGAATTTAAAATATTTTCATAGTTTACTGAATATAATTAGACCTATCTTGACAGAATTATTCATTAAAAAGGGTACTTATTGAGGGGCCACCTTGTCAGCGGTCAGCAATAACTTATCAATCGCTGTCAGGCCAGAATTTAATGGTCGGTGTCGTTTTCTAGAACTACTACTCTATTCCAGCGTTTCCCAAAAGGTGTTCCACGGAACCCCAGGGTTCCGTGGAAGGGTCAAAGGGGTTCCGAGTTCAGATCTTCGCATTCAATTGTCAGACATTGAGCCTAATTTTAGTGCTATTATAAGTAAATATCTGAAAAAATTTCATTCTTCACATTAAATAGTTGTTTGGAATATTCCTCGCATCTAAAACGCACCCAAGCAAACGATAAATCTGGTCCCATTTTTAAACTTTTAATTCATCCCAACATGAAATTGTTTTAATTCTCAAACAATACTATTTATGTTTCAGGAGTAAAGGAGCTAAGGGGTTGTTTTGTTTCAGAAATCACCGAGGGAAAATACTGACAAGTCCTTATTATTAACGAGATATCGTAGTTTCATTAATGATTCTATTTTATTAAATTTACACATTTCATACAGATACTCGCAGTGGTAGGTGTCGTGATAGTAGGATTTCCATGAGATATGGGTGTGTGAAGGGGGTTTATGGGGTTCAACGCTCCCCCTCCCCCCGAAATTCTCCAATATGTTTTAATATGAAGCTAAAGATGTCCATGCAGGCCTATCAAACATGAAATAATTTATAGAGGCACTCACTTTTCAAAAATGTACCAGGGAAGAACTACTCCAAATAGATTCTAGAGGCATTCAAGTTAAAAAAAATTCCAGGTGAATATATTCTTAAATGGCTTCTAGAAGCACCCGATTTTTAAAATAAATACCAGAAGGGGGACACTCCAAATAGCTTCTATTCATATATTTAAAGAAAATCCAAGCTAGGACCATTTCAATTAACTTTAAAAGCATTCAATTTTCAAAAATGTGTAGATGGAAGGCCACTTCAAATAGCTTTTAGAAGCTTATAGTTTTCGAAAGAAAATCAGATGAACACTCCAGTCTAAATATATATTTTAGGGAATTCCAAGATTTAAAAAAAAAATCTGGTTGAGGATCGCTTCAAATAGAGTCTAGGGCAGGGGTCCCCAATAATTTTTGATGGAGGTCTGTTTTAAAAACTCGACATACTTCCGCGGTTCAGAAAAACTTTAATAGTGATTCAAGTTCAAGCCCTATAGGGCTATACTAATTCAAAAACGCGATTTTCTTTCCTTTTAGTTATTTTACTTGTTTATTATTGCTGTCCTTCCATGTTTACTATCCGCCCGCCATCTAAATAGCATCATTTCGTCTGTTTATCGCTATCTCATCAAGGTCCTTAAAAATATCTCTGCAGTCCGGATGCGGTCCGCGGTCCACCATTTGGTGACCACTGGTCTAAGGGATCTAATTATTTATAGGAAAAAAATCTCGTGAAAACTTCTTAAAAGAGATTTTAGAAGCATCAAATTTTTCAAAAATTTGCTCAAGGAAAACTACTCCAAATAACCTCTAGAAGTATCCAAAGTCCAGAAAATTTCGGGGAAGGTTAAGCAGTATTTTAAATAGGTTCTAAACTAGTCTAATTTTCAAAAATCCTCCAAACGAGGTCAACTATAAATAGCTTCTAGTAGCATCCGTTTTTCTAAAATTAATTGTGGAATAGAAAAGTAAACTTACGATTTTGAACCACCCTCCCCCCCTCCAATATTAAATTCTCCCTATGCCCATGCCATGAGGTGCTATATATCATATTACTATTATTATTAATATTATTTCTAGACATGTTATTGTATGGATGTTCCGCTATAAATCATTTCGTAAAATAGTAAAATAGCATCAAGCCTTAATACCAAAAGGGAAAACTTCGATATTTTGTTACGAGGTTTCGCCCTCCCTCAATGGAATGTTCCCGCAACAAAATATGGGATATCCGAGCCCCAACGACACTTAATAACGAACTTATCCCAGAGTTACTATGACATTAATGACGGCCACTATTGATCATCTCTTACCGAAAAAACATTCATAAAAGAGATTTAAAAAACCCAAAGTAATTGGATTCTTTTGAGCTCTGTATTTACTTTCTAGAGCACTGACTATCAATCGACGTTACTCGATGAAACGTTAGCCGTGCTATTTCAGCACAAAACACACCAACCTTGTACATTTTTGTTATTTTCAACTAAGGCGGCTGCTTCAGTTGGTCAAAAAGTATCAATCGCTGTCCGGTCACACGGCTTAAAATACAATGGGCTGTGTCGTCATCTGGAACTACTTCTCTGTTCTGTATATGCTTATACTCCCTTTCGCACTTCCCCTACAATCACCCTTTCTCATGTCAGTAAGAAAGAGGGGGGAAAACTACACAGAACTTCTTATTTGAAGGTCAAGAGGGGTGATCTCTGTTAGTTCTCTAATAGCCTACATTTTCTGTTGTGAGCCTATAAAAATGACTATTTGTTATAGGAAGGTTAAATCTAGAGCCATTTTTCATAAAGCCTAGTAGTTACCATAGCTACACAAATATGCTTAAAAAGTTGTTAAAACGAGCTAATATCACATTTTCACACTTTTTTTATATTAATAAAACTCAAATTATAGGGTTGTTAAGGAAAATTATAGGGTTGTTAAGGAAAATGATCCCTGTTAGAATCTTTCGATTTTATTTTGGATTGAACCATATTCTTAAATATTCCATCAATGATTAAATATTGCGTTAGAGCTGAACGTCAGCGTGACAATTCCTCGCCTACCTAGGCGGCGCCCTTAACATAGTCATCATCCACATCAAAGAGCACATGGATTAAATGTCAGTCTCGTCTAGTCCTGTTTGACGGTGCTAGGGAGGTTGGGGTTTGAAACCAGGCTGGAAGTACTGAGGGTGTTATTTACTTAAATGGTTTCCTAATTTCCCTACATGCAAACTCATGTGCACTTCCTTTAAAAGTCTACCTTTCTCCTCCCTTTTCTATTAGCATGATTGCGTAAAGCCCGGACGAGTAGTAAGACGTGGTGGGAAAAAAAAAAGATCCATCCTATAGGCGTCAGTTAATCGCTATTGGTTGGAACTTCCCTCTTGTGAACAGTATTAGAATAATTCTAATGTTTAGAGTGACTATTAGTTGTTAAAACAATATACTTATTAGTATTATAACGTGATTCAAGTCTACAGTCGACAGTACCAACAGGCCCTACAGCCTGATCGACACCATAGCACAGTAGGGAAAGCGTCTGTATTAAACACTAAGAGTTCTGGCTTCGATTCCAGACGTGCCCACAAATGTATCATTGATGAAATTGTAAAGTTTACTTTCACAGTTATTAATTGAAGGCGAGGATACAAAGTTTTGTGTCTGTCCTTTCAAATTAAGTCAGTTCATAGGACGTGTGCAGATATAATTCAAATATAGTTCAAAATGTGCAAGTTGAATAATCGTACTAATAATTTAATATTGCAACCCGCAACCATTTCAAATATGAAAGAAAATATTTCTTGTTGTGGTCTTTATTTTATTTAATATGAAGCGTAAATATACTATTTTATATATGTGTGTGTGTGTGTGTGTGCTTCAACTCATCCATAATGTACGTATATGTCTATATATATACACTGCAAGATTTTTCTCGAGAGCTTGTAAAGAATGAGTTGAAGCACATACACACACATACAATATCCTCTTTATTTATGAAGTAAAATAACATTACACTTAAGATTAAGTTCGTACCGCCACAAATTATGAGCCACTTTGTAGATTGAGGTTAAGAAAATAGACAAACCCTGGAACAATTTTCATAAATCGAAGCTGAATATTTGCTACCTACCCTCCCAGATTGAGCACAGACTTGTGGGGTGAGGTCATTCGAATGAATAAAACAAGAAACAACTGTGGCCGACGACCGCATTATAATTTTAAAACAGTTCAAAGTCCACAGAGTAGAAGGCTTCCAAGTCAAACGGGGCAGTAAAACCAAAGGCACTAGCTCCCTTTACAGTCTCGAACGCACAAGTTATGTAATTTTGCAGCTACAATGCTTTGTTCAGTCCTGTAGCTGCTGGTGAGTGATACAGAAAGGGCGGGAAATTGGATCAAGTTTAGTCTTTTTAGAACAGCAACAATAAATGTCTCGTTTCCCCGCCAGCCTTAAAGTTTTAAGTCGTTTTAGTCATTGGAGATAGGACCTTATATTCTCCTTCCTTTATTCCTCCTCACGATACTTGTAAAAAAAATATACAAGACGTGATTGGGTGAAATATTGTTGTCATTAATTAATATTATTATATTTTGTGTATGTGTATAGCCTCTTTATAGTGTTGCCTATTTCCTTACTACCAAATTCCCTGAGTTTTCCAGGTTTTCCAGGAGTTCTCATTTTTCCAGGCATTGAAAATAGTAAAAAAATAAAGTTTTATTTTTCATCTAATTGACTAAGTGTGATGCCATATAGGCCTAAATTACGTTTAAAACAGGATGTTTTATAAGATTGATGGAGGAATACTTACCACAACCCTTGTTTAAGGGGGCAATAAGACATGTTTGAATCATTATGCTCAATTAATCGGTTCATTTTTTTCATCTATCAAAAGACCTACTATCCTAAGCTTTCAGTTAAAGGTCCAAAATTAACAAATATTACAGTATGGTAGGGTGGGGCTATTTGGATCAAGGGGGCTATTTGAATCAAAATAAGGATTCAAGCTACTGCGCAGTTATTATGCACATATTTTTTGGTGTTTAGTTCTTCTAATTTACTGAATGATCTACTGGCTGTAAATTGGTATGAAAAAATTATAATTTTTAAACGTTTAAATAGCTGAAAAAATTGTTTTACGAGATCAATCTAAGTGAGATTGACATACTTTTTCTAGTGATGTAAATAATTATCTTTGCGTTGTAAGGTCTTACCCTC
This sequence comes from Timema bartmani, assembly GCA_902151455.1. Classification (NCBI taxonomy): domain Eukaryota; kingdom Metazoa; phylum Arthropoda; class Insecta; order Phasmatodea; family Timematidae; genus Timema; species Timema bartmani. The sequence goes on from CABFWB010002828.1 coordinate 7,058, forward strand.
TTATAGTTGTTGATTTCGAAGTAATTATTTTTTAAACCTATAGCTTAGTCTTCTGGGCTCATCACCAAGAAGTTTGAACGTATTATATCAGAAAACAATAGAGTTATTTTATATTGAAAAATAGTTTGATTCTGGGATATCACTTTTTAAGGGGCTATTTGGATCATTATTTTCTTGCGTTTTTATTTATTTTTAGAGTATACCATTAATTATTTATCGCTTTCTGACACTTCGTAGAGTGAGCTTATAGGCTGTCATATTATCATCGTTGTTGGATTTGAAAATAAAAACTTTTGAATTAAATTTAAAAAAAAAATATTAACTACTACACATTATTTCTCCCTAGTACTCAAAGCTTGAAGAATAGCGCTAGTTTATTTGGAAAGGTATTTCTGTCTCGTTTAAAATACTTAGCTGTGCTATAGTTGTAAGTTGTAGATTGGACAGCCCTGCCCTATTAAACACTGAACTAACTGGCTAACCTATAAAGGTACTCTTGAAGGGTGGGGTGAGGGGGGTAAAAGGGTTTCAGTATTTTTCCGGGCCATCTCAGACAATTAAGTGAAATTTTAATTGATGGATCGGTGTGTCTTGGTTTTATGTGAATGAAGAATTGTTCCTAAAATGGCTGCAACATTTTCAAAAACACCGATCTTCTGGGAAATGTATGCTTATTTTAGATAGCAACTCATCACATCACTCTCTTCAGTGTCTTGAGTTCTGTTTGCATAATGAAAGAGAGCTATTGTGCCTTCCACCTCACACCACACACGTTCTGCAGCCTCTTAATAGGTCATTTTTGAAACCCCTAAAAGCTTTTTATCATCAAGAAACTAATTCATTCATTCACAACAACCCAAAAAGCTCAATCACCAAATTAACACTTCGGCAGACATCTAAATGCTGCTAGGATCAAAGGAACAACTGTTGGGAATGCGGTCAAAGATTTTGAATGTACAGGGATATTCCCTTACAATTGCGATAAAGTGCCTGAAGGGACATTTCTCCCTTCACACACCTTTATTTCAGATAGGCCTATAGAAGGACCGGGAACTCCATGTGACACTGCAGGACCATCAACCAGAAAACAAACATCTACCATTACTTTTCCTCAAGTATTACCAACACCGGTCAAAGCTTCACACACATTCAAACCAAAGAGAACAAAACAAAGAGCCTGCCGTCTAACATCACAAGAAAATGTTGATAAAGTAAGATCGAAAATAGCTTTACTGTTCGAAAAAGAAACTAATACTGGTATGACCGTGAAATACTGAGTCTCTAAAAAGCCTAAAAGACATATTTTACTTGAGTTCGCCACACCCAGCAACTCAGATGAAGACTATAATATCGATAATATTTTTGACAATGAAGAATAAGAAGAAAATGCACCATGTGGTTTGTGTAAAGTTACTTATCTTAATAAAAATTCAAGTGGAAAAGGAGACTGGATTAGGTGTCAAACCTGCAAATTGTGGTTTCATGAAGTATGTGTCGGGGCCTTTGGAAAAAAAACAGTTTAATTGTGTAAAATGCATATAAACATTTTGTTTGCATCTAGTAGTATACAACCTTAATAAAAAAAAATAAACTGGCTATACTCATTGTAAAATATAAAAATAAATATGTGATTCAAATAACCCCATTCCTGATCCCAATAGCCCCACGTTTTTACTAAAATGTTATTTCCATTTGATAATGTTCTTTATTAATTATGTCCAATTTAGTAATTTTTTTTCAAAAAAACTATTACTAGGTATGGTTCAAAAGATATGAATAAAGATATAAATAACTCTTAAAAAATGTCACAAAAATATTATAGGTGAAAACTTTAATTAAAGTTGAAATGACCCAAATATCCCCACCCTACCATACTTGATTTTGAAAAATTCCCTGTTTTTTCCCGGCTCTCCCGATTTTTCAGGTGCGTGGCAGCCCCGTATTACTACCAATGTTAGCTAGCCGCAAATTTAGACTAATTGGGTGAGGATGAGAGAGGTAGAATTTGGAGATGCACCTACACTTGCGCGTAAGAATAGTGGTAAACGAATACTTCAGTACACTCGGCCGAGGTTCAAGTGCCAATCCTCCCGTCACTGACCACCACTGCGAATACCACGGCTGAGGAAGATGCACCCGTAATCATCAGGGACTAAGATGGAGTCAAGCTTGATTCACACGTTCGCCGAAAATAGAAAGCAACGCTAACTTAAAACGACTTATTATTAACATATTTTATTTTCTAGTGGATAAACATATATTTTGGATCATTCTCCCGCTGGATGTTTTCAAATTATAATGGGTCATCCAATACATTGATACACACGCTTTAGATTAACGGGTTATTTCAAATCTCCTCACAACGGTCAATGAAACTGCCTAATGGCGTCTGGCTATCCAGCGCATTCGTTGTCAAATGCACATGCTCACTGATTTGAGATGGTTGGTTCTGAAATTTGATTTGCTCTCCTGTGGCCAACATCTCAGGCAGAGCGGAGGAAGTGGAAATGAGTTGAACTTATAGGCAGAACAGCTCGCGCCGATGAGGCAGACATCTTGTGGTTGATTTAGAGCTCGTCACGTGACTCGTTACTGTTCTGCGCTGGTTTTTCGCCGAACGTGTGAATCCACAGTAAAAGTTAAAATCATCACGTAGGAAACTATCCATTAGAGCACTCTGTCAGGATTTAAACAAGGCAAGGGTTTGAGTACATCACTAATGCTTGTTTGCAATAACCCAATCTTGTTAGCGACATTGAAAAAAAAGGTTAAAATATTTTATGTGATTTCACGAGGTATATCGGTGACAATGAAATTGGCAAAAAAAAGTTTGGCTGGGTTAACTAAGGTGTTTTCTTTATAAATGATTGTTTACTCTACCTACAAGCACATGCGGGTTCATTTCCTCTAAATGGTAATATACACATCCCTACCTGATTAGTGCCCAGAAGGGTAGTAAGACGTGGAACATACACAGCTTGAGAGATAAACTTCTCTTTAATGTTGTTAACCACTCTATAGGGTCTGATAATGACACACCGAGATGTCCGAAGGTAGAAAAAGGAAGGGTAAATTGAGTGGGGGTGAATAACCCTTAATACAATGACCTCATCAGAGCTGTTTCATTGTTATGACATACCTCCAGTGCACAACTTTTGTAAAGAGTCGATTTAGGGGTTTTGAACAGCTTACTTTGTTTTGCGAATCAATGTTAATGATAAGATGCCTTCTACTAAGTTACAGCTGGACAACTATGGAAGCAGGGGGAAGTTATCAAAAGAAGGGCGTTTTTTACCCTTCCTTGAAGCCTCCTGACTGTAGGAAGAAGGATGCGAAGACATTATTACACTAGTATGTTCGGTAATAATACAATATATATTCAAGCGTATAGGACGACTCTAGAAAATGGCACTTTAAATCTCGTGAATAATGACTCGATGAACTCTATTTAGTTAAGATAAACTAACAGCAAGATGTTGGCCAATAATAACGAGACCGTTAGCGAGAACTACAGTGTGGTAGGAACTTTTAAAATGTTCAATTATATTTTTTGTGGCCAACATTGATAACCTTTTACTTTTTTTTATGATTGATTCATAAGTATCCTATTGATATTATCTATCAAATGTTACAGATCACATGACTTGAAATATTAATATGTAAAATGGTTTTAAAAGTTTTATGTTTGTAAAAAATAAAGTTCCTTCTTATCGAAATCGGACTAGCTACAATATGACGTATCGTCAAGCAACCGAACATCCGGTAAGAAGAGAAAGTACTCAGAGTCGCATTGGATGTTGGTCTCATTTCCCTCGGTTTGCTAGTGAGGGGCAAATCAGGATTCTAGCCACAGCCGGGTGTACTCAGAGTGTTTTTTTCCTAAATGGTTTCTCACTCTCCCTCTAAGCATATGCGGGTATATTTCCTCTAAGTTCTGGCTTATTCCCCTCAGCCCCATTAGTGTAGTTAAATGCGGATATTTAAGAAGAATAAAAAACAAGACGTGTATTAATCACAACTTGTGAATGTGAGGAATGCCAGGCCTCTACCGTGGTTCGGATTCCACGTTAAACTGTAGGTCCTCCATTTCATCTCACAATCACCCTACCATTACACATTAGCGTAAGTGCGTATAACCTGAACGGGTAGTAAGACGCGGTGCTAATAATAATAATAATAATAATAAGAAGAAGAAAAATAGGCCTAATAACTGAAAATATTTTATTTTATTGCAATACATCCGTTTAGGTGATTGAATGGTCTGAGGCGTCAATCTCGGAAAAGATTGTATTGCTGATGACGGGAAGAGCAGGGTTGAATTCCAAGTCGAGTGAGTTGAGGGAGACTTTTCATACGCGGTTTTCCACTCTCCTTCCATGCAAATGCTGATTCACTTCCCCTTAAATTCAACCTTTCTCGTCCCTAACACACTAATATAGTTAAAGAGTGGCTACAAAATATCGAAAAGGAAATTCTCCAACTTTTCCTTGATTCAAAAATCCAAATCGCCCTAATTAAGGATTATATTGGGATTTATAAAGAAAGATGTTTAATAAACTCAAGTACTAAATTTGTAATAAATAATTATTACCATTTTCCCTGATCAACTACAAAACTCCCTGATAATTCATTTTCCCTGCAGTTTAATACATTTTCCATATTTCCCCTCAGTGTGGCCAACCTTAATTAGTACATGTTCATACAACTCGAACGGATTACAGTAGTTGTAATTGTTATATCTGACTCTAAAAGACATGTGTGATATTAATTCTAAGGAAATACAACAATATTCGCTGAAGATAAAGAGTATATATTAACGTGGAGGGGAAAACCACAACCCGGGGTACCCGTTATGGATCAAACACTAGCAGGATGTCCAGCCAAATTTATTTTAAAATTTCCTGTCTTTTCCAATTTTCCAGAGCCAATTTCCACATTTTCAATCACTTTATATTACTACAATTATTTTATTAAGATCGCAATCTAATGTAATAATATTTGTAGACACAAGAGGCCAACAAATTCTGAAATTGTGTCACTCTATGAAAGTGTTAAAAGGTTTCAGCTTACAGCAATGGGCTATTGGGTTGCGCGATCTAAGTTAGATTTCTTATTTCTATTGATACATCGAGAGATTGCCTTACGCCAGTACAGTTTAAAATGGTTGTGATACACATCTTTTATTAACTTCTTCTTACTATAATGTAACATAATTCTCGCACATGCGCATAGCCACGATTCAACCTTCGCTAAAATGCGCGCTATAGTGTTGGAAAGACAACAAGAAAATCCCATTTTGACCTTGAGAATTAAGATTAGTATGCTAAACAGGGACAACTGTGTTAAGATAGATTCACGGTGCGTATTATCTGGAATAGATATTATATTATTATGACTATTGTAAATAAAAAAAGTTGCGTATTTTCTTTAAGTGAAACTTGTGAAAAGTCCATAAATTTAATAAAATTATCTTAACTTTTTTCTGATCAAGCAAATTCCATGGCTATTTCCCGTTTTTCAGGTGGCTGTATAGCCTGAAATAGTCTACCCACCACATTATCCGTGCACCCAGTAAGACTCTCTGCCCACTCATCCTTGACTTGGCTCTTCCTGTATTAAGAACATATTTTATTCAGGGTGGCATTCCCCTTTGCATCCGGAATGGTGGGGGGAATAATGTACGCCCTTTTCGCCTTGAGGTTTTTACGAACACCAGAGGACAAGCCTACCAACAGTTATTAGGCTGCGCCACAAGACTCGCTCGGTAAGTTTATTTGCAATTTGCCAGTAAATAGTAAGCCACTACCGCGCCAATGGCTTGGATCTAAGCTATCTAGTTTATCCCGACTTACTCCTAAACCTTACAAATGGATCAACTTTCAGACCCCTCGTTCCGTTTCATTCCATTCCTTCTTTTCCTAATTTACAAAGTCCACACACATTTGTTTTAACCATCCCACCGATTAGTGCCAGATAAATATCCCAACAATTTTTTTTAGCAGCATGTCTTATTACCCGTTCGGGCTATACGCCATGAAATAATTACATTAATGTGTAGGGTCAATATTTATAGGAAATGTACCTGCATTTGCTTGAAGGGAGTGTGGTTTTTTTATAGGAAAAACCAGACTCAACACATCCAAACGGGACTTAATCCTCAATCTCCAGTTTAGTCTAACACGGGAGTAGCGCGTTAGACCCTGCGGCTGCTGAAGTGGGTTCCCACGACAAAATTACCTGCATCATTTTAAATTCTAATTTCCAAACTTCAATTATATTTTTCATGATATGTATAGTTGATCCACCGGGTGAGCCTTTTATTACTACTCGCGCTGGGATTGTATCCTGATCGCGAACAATCCAGATTGCAAACAGGGCAAAATTTGTCCAAATGGCGAACACTTCCAGAAATGTTATGGCCATCTAAATAGCAAATGTCCAGATTGCGAACAAGTAAAAGAGCAACTTGCCGGAATTCCTACATGAGGGCAGTCCCGCAGGAACTTTTCTACACGTAAAGGGAATTGATTGAAACATGGGTGAGATAGGGGAAAAGTAAATAAAAACCTAAAACTTGTAAATAAATGCAATTTTTATTAATTTATCTAACTAGTAAAATACTATGGGTAGCCTACACCTATTGTAAATCTTCAATTCCCTGAATTTTGTAAATAAATGTAATTTTTAATTAACTTATTTAATACAATGCTACAGATATACTTACTATTAATCTTCAATCGTATGATAAATTAACTGGATCTGGCAAATCTGGATTGTCATTCTCTTGCTATATTGACTGCCCTTGGACGGTTAGGATCTTGCTCTCTTGACGATCCTGGTGTAACGTTACAAGGGTGTAGTGTTACATCTAAGCCCCACCCCTACCCGATGCTGTTGAACTGTCATACGTATTCATACTATCCGCTCCAAGAAAATATCATCCGATGAATACTACCCGCTCCTAGAAACGTCAGTAAATAGTTAATTCACATACAATAGTAAGCTTCTCTATTGTAGTTCCTAGTAGAACCAAGCCATATAAAAACAATATCTTTCTATACAATCCCCTTTCAACTTCTACAAGTAATTTTGTTAGCGTACGTATCCTCTGCTATGCTGGCCTGGACAACCAAGAAACCTAGCTGGCTGCAAAACGTCCTAAATCGGCGAGTGGGGAAACTTTGCTGAGTGCACCCGCACTAGATGTGAATACCGGACCGACACGAAAGTAACTGGCAAGCGCATTTCTACTAATCATGAGGGAGGTGGAGATAGAGGTAGCTGACCTCTTCCGGATAATCTCTACAACCGTCTTAACCATCTTCCGACCCCTGACGTCTCTGACCAATCAATCAGAGAAGATTCAAAATACAATGCAAGAAACAGTTGGCTGGAGCGGCGCGACCAACCAGAGATCTTCAAGCTGGATGACCTAAGAAGATGGCGTGATCACCACCCCCTTCACGTCACCGACCGAGTAGTGAACTTTCCCCCCTTTTTGTGCTACGCAGTTAGATCACTATATAACATGTAACTTTGTAAAATCAAAGGATGACTTTTGAATCCATCACCATGAGGAACGGACCCCTGTATATTACATCAATGAAAGACTTTTGAACTCGTCACCATGAGGAACGGACCTCTGTATAATTCATCAACCAACGACTTTTGAACTCGTCACCATGAGGAACGGACCTCTGTATAATTCATCAACCAACGACTTTTGAACTCGTCACCATGAGGAACGGACCTCTGTATAAAACATCAACCAACGACTTTTGAACTCGTCACCATGAGGAACGGACCTCTGTATAAAACATCAAACAACGACTTTTGAATCTGCCAGCGTCGAGATGGATCTACGCTATCATATTGTGAAACTTCAAAACTCGTCACCATGTTGGACGGACGGTGCTAATTGTTCTATATCGTCTGGAGACGATATCCTGGAACAATGGACTCTGTGAAAGGGAAGTTATCACACTCTGTAAATATTCGTCGTTAGGATTTTGGAACTTTAACAGTTAGCATTATTTTTTGATATTAATGGGGTTATGTGATGATAGTGTTGTTGTTGTGTAATCATGTTAGATTCTTAAAGGAATTGAAGAATCTACTATATTGCTTATTTGGTTTTCCATTTTATTCAAATAATTGTTTAAAGTAAATTGGACTGTTCATTGTTTATTCTCAAACGTTCATCAATCTCAAATCAATAGTTTATCTTAGTTCGTGTTCGATTGATGACGGTTCAAACAGTCCCACGTGAGATATCATTAGGTTTGTTATGGGTAACTCACGTGTTATGTAACGTCAATTGTAAAGTTTATAGTATATTTGTTTATAGTACTGATGTATTTTCTGTTTACATAATGTTAGATTCATTAATTACATTAACAGTAAAACTGTGGGGCTTACTATTTCATATAACTAAAGAAAGTTATTATGTTTATTCAGTCCATATTGTTAGGACACTTTCGTAACCATTTAGATTGGCTCATAAAGCCTTTTACAACTGATATTATTATTATTTATTTTGTTTATTCTAAAAGAGTTGAAATAGACTCAAAATGGTAAAGATAATTATTATGTTTTCCAGCGATCAATGTTTTCCAATTCTACTAGGATGGTCAAGGCCACTTTATTTATTGTCTGCTGTTTTGATAAAATTAAATTGCTATTTACTTAATTCTCTCTGCGCTTGCTTATTTATTTATTATTTCATGTCCATTAGATTATATCCTCTTTTCCTTGTAGTATTTTTTATAGTGGCCTATTACTACGAGGTAGATAGAGAGGGTGTAACACTGGGATTAGCTCTTGCTTTCTTGAAGGCCCTTGGACGGTAGGCTCTTGCTCTCTTGACGATTCTGGGACTAGCTCTTGCTATCTTGACTGCCCTGGGATGGTAGGCTCTTGCTCTCTTGACGATCCTGGGATTAGCTCTTGCTATCTTGACTGCCCTGGGATGGTAGGATCTTGCTCTCTTGACGATCCTGGGATTAGCTCTTGCTATCTTGACTGCCCTGGGATGGTAGGATCTTGCTCTCTTGACGATCCTGGGATTAGCTCTTACTGTCTCAACTGCCCTGAGATGGTAGGATCTTGCTCTCTTGATGGTCCTTGGATGGTAGGCTCTTGCTCTCTTGAAAGTCCATGGACGGTAGGTTTTTGATCTCTTGAAGGCCCTGGGACGGTAAGCTCTTGCTCTCTTGATGACCCTGGGATCTTGATCTCTTAAGAGCCTGGGATCTTGATCTCTTAAGGGCCCTTGGGCAATAGTTTCTTGTTCACTTGACGGCCCTTGGACAATAGGCTCTTGATCTCTTGAAGACCCTGGAATGGTAGGCTATTGTCCTCGTGACGGCCCTTGGACGGTAGGATCTTGCTCTCTTAACGATCCTGGGATTAGCTCTTTCTATCTTGACTACCCTGGGATGGTAGGATCTTGCTCTCTTGATGGTCCTTGGATGGTAGGCTTTTGCTCTCTTGAAAGTCCATGGACGGTAGGTTTTTGATCTCTTGAAGGCCCTGGGACGGTAAGCTCTTGCTCTCTTGATGACCCTGGGATAGTAGGCTCTTGATCTCTTAAGGGCCCTTGGGCAGTAGTTTCTTGTTCACTTGACGGCCCTTGGACAGTAGGCTCTTGATCTCTTGAAGACCCTGGAATGGTAGGCTATTGTCCTCGTGACGGCCCTTTGACGGTAGGCTCTTGCTCTCTTGAAGGCTCTTAGACAATAGGGTCTTGCTTTCTTGAAGGCCCTCGGACGATAAACTTTTGCTCTCTTGATGGCTCTCTTAAAGGTTCTTGGATGGTAGGCTCTTGCTCTCTGGAAGGTCCTTGGACGGTAGGCTCTTGCTCTTTTGACAGCCCTTGGATGATAAGCTCTTGCTTGCTCTCTTGAAGGCCCAGGGATGGTAAGCTCTTTCTCTCTTGAAGGCCCTAGGATGGTAAGCGCTTGCTGTCGTGAAGGCCCTGGGTCGTTAGACTGACGATTTTCAACTTTTTTGATAAAACAGTCAAGACTCAGCTGACGGGCAGCATTCTTCCTCTTTCTATATAGTTCTTTGGCTTCCTACAAAGAGCTCTGAATATCTCTGGCAACTTTGGCGCTTCTATCCATGTTAGGGTCATTTTCAGAGCCCTGCGTTTGTGGAAATCGCGATAATTCGCGAATGTTAGCTATGGCATTTTTTCTTTCAGATGTTCACATTTCAGATTACCCTGATTGCAAATATATGCTCATAATTGTCGCGATAATTCGCGAAATCAGCGTTTTAGCGCGATATTCGCGATTCTAAACGATGTCCGCGATTTTCGGCATTCGGCATGTTGCAGTGAAGTGATGTTGAGTAGTTATTTTGTATTTTTCTAGTCTAAATTGAGATTTTAAAATATAGTCACAATTTTTGTGAAGTAACAAGATGATTTTTGTGTAATATTTTGTCTTTGTGACTTGTACATACTTTTCCCGGACCAGCTGCCGCTAAATCTTACTTTTTTAATAAGTTGACAGCACATTTTTTTGCGGACTAGTGTTTTTTACCGTTTTGTCCAAACAAAATGTAATTTTTGTTTTCACTTCAATATGTTTAGTTTACCTGTTTCAAACATTGTCCTGGAAGTCTAGTTTTAACCCAACAAAGTCACCTTAATCACGAAAGTTTGGTAAAAACCACTTTTTTAACGCTTTTGTCTTAATTCGATAATTTCGTCGCAAAAATAGGATTTTTGTAATTCGCCGCTTATTAACCGCTTTAGGGAAACTTAAAAACGAAATTGGGCTTTTTTATTCACCATAAAAGCAGGGCTCTGGTCATTCTCTTCATTAATTATAATGAATTGACAATGTTCTTAAAGAAAATCATCAAATTGTTTTGTTAAAGTTGTTTAATAGGCTCAACAACATAAGGCTCTTCCTCTTCATCCTTTATGCCGTTCTCCATTTCTAAAAGATCTCCATTGGTGAATTCTATTGAGTGGGATTGAAGCAATTCATCCACATTTGCCTGGTCTATGTCCTAAAATCCAACATCTTGCTATGTCAAAGATGTCATGTTTTGAATTGGAAAGCTCGTGGTCAGGATCAAAATCATAAGAATCAGAAATTTTGGGCCAAATATTTTTCCAAACTCCCTTCACACAGGACTGTTCTTCTGCCCCTGGCTCTCCAATATTGTCAATACCACCCCACCCCCCTTAACACCAATCTGTACAGTAAAGATCATTGTCCTCACTGGAATGTGCGTGCACAATGTCACGCCACCACCGCCCAGGGCGACTGCGAAACTACAGCCAACCAAGCATTTTTATTGTTGTTTGAATCACGTTATAGTGAAAACGCGTAAAGTGAGATCACGTATAACAAAGGATACCAGTATTTAACGATCCCATTGTGCGTTTTTTTTAGTCATGCCAAACATTAGAATTAATACACACAAAACAAATTAAGAAAAATTATATCTGATTCAGCTCAACTAAAAGTGATGAAACAATGAAAAATAATGTAGGTTTCCCTTTGCCTTATATTCGCTACTAGCTATAAAAACACTAACTAGTTTTACAATTTCAATTTTGTTGAATCTCTCAGGGTGTGCATTAAGCAGACATAGGTGATTTAGTCTACGTTGCCTCATCGTGGAGTAAAGATAGTTTTTTTATTCGTACAAGCATTGAAAAACTTCTTTCTGCAGTAGCTGATGTAGCTGGTATCACTATCAGAGTTTTCAAACAGTGCTCCAAGCATATTTTATTTTTACAATGGTAACTTTGTGTGAACTTTGTATCGTGCTTCAACAAGATCTTTAAATTATCTAAATGTTTTACTATATTTTTTTGGAGTGGGAGAGGGGCTAAAAATGATACTTATTATCCTTTCTATTTTGGGGGGGGGGGGGGGG
>CABFWB010002828.1:18988-29311 GCA_902151455.1 Timema bartmani
CCCCCCCCCCCGTTCCAGCGCCACTGCATGAGGGTGGTGACACGGGTGGAAAGGGGTTACTGGCAGCACCCACCAGCCCCCGGGTCTTTTCTCCTGACCACGCTTATCTTAACCTAATCTAACCTAACCTAACCGAAACTAGCCTGACATAACTTAACACAAACTAACCCAGCCTAGCCTAGAAATACTAGTATATGTAATCTAGTTAAATTAAGACTGACGGGGCTGAAAGAACGTACGAATGCTAGGTAGGTCCCCATGGGCCATCCATATTATCAAATTAGGGGCGGGATGATATAACAAAATGGCGTGTCCGCAAGCTGGATTTCTCTCCATGTATCAAAAATCTCATGCTCGCAATCTGAACCGTTCTCAATCAGAACTGATCAGAATTAAAAGGCCACCTTCCCGCTGGTGGTCATACAATATACGTGTCAATATCACAATAGTATGGATTTATGGTGACAGAGAGGTTAGGGTTCGAATCCCATTCGGTTATTAGAGAGATTACCTTAATGGTTTCTCACTTTCCTCTAAAGTGAGGGCACATTTTTTTTTCCTAAATAATACCTTACTCATCCACACCGCTTTAGCGTAAATATGTAAATAGCCCTGATGGGTAAAAATATTCGAAGCACGGATAATGAGTAAATACGAGAGAGTATATTATGAGAGAGCCATTTATTTTTATGGCAATTCACTCAAGTAAAAAATTAATTGATGTAAAATGGACGTTTAACATAACTTATTTTTTAAGACATCAAACGTGGTTATTTTTAAAAATTTAATCTTTTTTTTCTGTTTTTTGGATGTTTAAATTGTTACACAATAAAGAAGATGATTCAAAATAGGTAAAGCAAATGTTTTTAATTAGAGGTTGATATTTGTATTAACACATAAAACAACTTGTGTGTGAGTGCGTGTGGATGTATGTTTGTATGTGTATGTGTGAAGAACACGATAAAAAGTAATTATGCTAGAGACCCTTTTGAAGGGGCTTTTAAAAATAATATGATTTTATAAGGGGTAGAAATAGTCAAAAAATGTTTTCTATATATTTTGATGAATAAGCTTTAACTATTTTTTCTCTCTAAATGTTTTTCTACTTTAACAATGAGACAACGTAACGTGTGACTGTGGTTTTGAATATTCTCTTGCAAATAAAAACAAAAGTTTTGAATTCATTTTCATTGTTAATAAAACGGATGTTTTTTTTAAAAACACGTCCTATTACTCTCCCGGAATGAACGCATTTTAGTCACACAAATAACCGTTTCAGTGGACAAATGGTCTAAGGCGTCACCCTCGTGTTAGACTGGCTTGCTTATTATGGGTAGGTTGGGGTCCGAATCCGTGATGGGTCTAATGAGGGTGGTTTTTCATCGATTGCTTTTCATTCTCCCTCCAAACAAATGCAGGTAGATTACCTCTAAAATACTTGATTTACTCATCCCTAGCTCATGAGAGTAGTTATAATAGGGCCTATATGTGTATAACCTGAACAGGTAGCAAGACGCGGTGATAAAAACTATAAATTAATAGGATAAGAATGAGGGAAGAAGAATTTAAGAGGAAAGGTAAACGAAATTGGGAAACCATTTAGAAAAAAACCTATGGCCAGGATTTGAAGCATACGTTGGTTGCCAACTCAGTCTTTTTACTTCCTAGCTATCTTACAGATAGAGAAAGTATTGTGATAGTCAGAAAAATCGAACTCGAGATTTTGATGAATCTCAACGTTTCATGACCCCCCGAATACGAAAAAGTTGTTTTTGAATTTCCGCCTGTCTGTCTGTCTGTCTATTTCTCCAACTCAAGCCTAGAGTATTTTACCGATCGGGCTAAGACTTGATATTTAAGGTTTTCATAGGGTTTCCCAGAGAGTTTTTGGAATTGGATATCTAGCCATAAGGTTAGGGGTAGTTTACTGAAGGGCAAATATAAAAAAAGTTGATTTTCTCAAAATCAGCTTTAACGATTTTGATTAAATTTCATTTATGAACATTAATAAATATTCCAAACAAAATGGCTACTCTCAATATTTCGGCAAAATGGCTTTAAGGGCTGCGTCCTGATGCGTAAATTAACATTTTTTATAATAGCTCCGAAACTATTTGAGATATGAAATTACTTAGCATTACAAATATGTATATATATTTATAATACAAATATTTTATTCGAAACATATTTTTATAAAATCAATAACTTTCAATCTATACGCAATTATATATATATTTTTAGCTTTTTGGACATTAAAGCTTAAGTATTGCGATCGTAAAAAAAACTAACCTGAAATGTTGATGGATTTCGACGTCTCATGACCCCCCGAACCCTAAAAAATAGTCTTTGCAATGCCGTCTGTCTGTGTGTCTATTAAAACTTAAAATTAAGGGTAGTTTACTGAAGGGCAAAAAGAGAAAAAGTCGATTTTCTCAAAATCGGCTCTAACGATTTTGATTAAATTTCATTTATGAACATTAATAAATATTCCAAACAAAATGGCTACTCTCAATATTTCGGCAAAATGGCTTTAAGGGCTCCGGTCTGATGCGTAAATTAACATTTTTTATAATAGCTCCGAAACTATTTGAGATATGAAATTACTTAGCATTACAAATATGTATATATATTTATAATACAAATATTTTATTCGAAACATATTTTTATAAAATCAATAATTTTCAATCTATACGCAATTATATATATATTTTTAACTTTTTGGACATTAAAGCTTAAGTATTGCGATCGTAAAAAAAACTAACCTGAAATGTTGATGGATGTCGACGTCTCATGACCCCCCGAACCCTAAAAAATAGTCTTTGCAATGCCGTCTGTCTGTGTGTCTATTAAAACTTAAAATTAAGGGTAGTTTACTGAAGGGCAAAAAGAGAAAAAGTCGATTTTCTCAAAATCGGCTCTAACGATTTTGATTAAATTTCATTTATGAACATTAATAAATATTCCAAACAAAATGGCTACTCTCAATATTTCGGCAAAATGGCTTTAAGGGCTCCGGTCTGATGCGTAAATTAACATTTTTTATAATAGCTCCGAAACTATTTGAGATATGAAATTACTTAGCATTACAAATATGTATATATATTTATAATACAGATATTTTATCCGAAACATATTTTTATAAAATCAATAACTTTCAATCTATACGCAATTATATGAATTTTTTTAACTTTTTGGACATTAAAGTTTAAGTATTGCGACCGTAAAAAAAAACTAACCTGAAATGTTGATGGATGTCGACGTCTCATGACCCCCCGAACCCTAAAAAATAGTCTTTGCAATGCCGTCTGTCTGTGTGTCTATAAAAACTTAAAATTAAGGGTAGTTTACTGAAGGGCGAAAAGAGAAAAATTTGGTTTTCTCAAAATCTGCTCAAACGATTTTGATTAAAATTCGTATCTAGGCGTTGATTAAGATTATAAATAAACTGGCTATTTTCATTTTCCTATGAAAATGATTTTTAGGGTACTTTACAGAAGCGTTAATTTCCGTATCTCCACAACTATTTGAGAAACTAAACAACTTATCATTGCAAAATTGTAGGACTATTAGAAATAAAAAACTTTTATTTGACATATATTTTTATAAAAGCAACAGTTTCTGAGATATTTGCAAATATATTAATACAATTTTGTGAGCTTTAGTTGTAAACATATACTACTTAAGTCTTAACGCAATAATTCTCCAATGCCATAGAGTAATTAAATATAAGTATCTAAAAAAGTATGTTATTTTTCCTTAAATCTCTTAGGAGAAATGTTTGCATAGCAATGATCTATCTCCATTTTAGACTCAATAGTCAATATTTACATTTTTTATTGGTCAAAATGTATAAATGAATAATTAAATATCAATGCGATGACTTGAAGATCTGCAACACCTTATAAAATGTTAAAATTTTAACCAGAAATCGAAATTTTAATACGAAGTGTTGACCCTTGTGGAAGACATTAAACTGTTTGAAATGCTCTTAGGTGGACAAAGATGCGCCTCTTTTCTCATTGATTATATATCATTGTATATTATTTTATGCGTGTTCTTATGTGGAGTGGTGATGATACAATGTACATTATTCCGTTCAGAAATCTTACGAGTTTATATATAGAGAGAGAAAGTCTGTGCGGTGCGCCGTACCATTTATTTAGCTTTTCGAATACAAAAGGTTATTGCGACTGTAAAAAAATCTAACCTGAAATGTTGATGGATGTCGACGTCTCATGACCCCCCGAACCCTAAAAAGTGTTCTTTGCAATGCCGTCTCTCTGTGTGTGTTTAAACTGAAAATTAAGAGTAGTTTAATAAAGGGCGAAAAGAGAAAATAACGATTTTCTCAAAATTGGCTCTAACGATTATGATTAAAAATCGTATCTAGGCGTTGATTAAGGTCATAAATAGACTGGCTATTTTTATTTTCCAATGAAAATGACTTTTAGGGTACTTTACAGAACCTTAAATTTCCGTGTGTGCGCAACTATTTGAGACTCTAAATAACTTATCATTGCAAAATTGTAGTACTATTAAAAATGAAAAACTTTTATTTGACATATATTTTTATAGAACCAACAGTTTCTGAAATATTGCCAGATATATTAATACAATTTTGTCAGCTTTAGTTGTAAAGAACTACTACTTAAGTTTTAACGCAATAATTCTCCAATGCCATAGAGTAATTAAATATAAGTAAGTATCTAAAAAGGTTTATGTTATTTTTCCTTAAACCTTTTAGGAGAAAAGTTTGTACAACAATCTCCTTCATTTTAGAGTCAATAGTCAATATTTACATATTTTATTGGTCAAAATTTATAAATGAGGAATTTAATAGCAATGCGATGACATGAAGATGATGCAACACCTAATTAAATGTCGAAAATTTTAACCGAAAGTAGAAATTTTAATAAAAAGTGTTGACCCTTGTGGACCCAATATCGATCTTTTTTATCGGTCCAAACATTCAAATGAGGACATTAATTATTTAAAAATAAAATTATAAAATTTAAAACCGGGACTCAAAAAATATTTTACATAAATATAGTGCAATTAATGCTTGTACCTGCCAGTGTATATTATTTCGTTTTACATATATTACAAGTTTTGAGTAAATATCTACATTTTTAAACAATAGAGTGAAAAAGTCCGTGCCGAGTTCCGTACCAGCTATTTAGCCTAGCGCCCACTTTTGAGAATAGTATGCTGGTTACAGCCTCCCACCCTAAAGTTAAATTTAAGAAGAATGCTGAAATCACTAATAACAACCATATTATTCATGTAACATTGCAAAGTCATATTTAAATATGTTAAACTAAATAATCATCATGAAGACGTATAAGAATTTTTTTATAATTTTTGATTACTTTCTTTCAAGACCTTCTAGTGATAAGTACCTATCCAGGTAAAATAGAAATACAAATTAAAAATCAAGTCAAACAGTTTGATTAAAAAAAAGAACAGTCTGACAATGAAGAATTAATACTGCTTAAAGCCTCGTACACACGTGCGAGCGGAATGGCGAACCGCGCAAAGTGCAGCAACATTCCATCAAACCCGCAACAAAACCGCGCAAAGTGCAGCAACATTCCATCAAACCCGCAACAAAACCGCGCAAAGTGCAGCAACATTCCATTAAACCCGCAACAAAACCGCGCAAAGTGCTGCAACATTCCATCAAACCCACTACAAAACCGCGCAAAGTGCAGCAACATTCCATTAAACCTGCAACAAAGCCGCGCAAAGTGCAGCAACATTCCATCAAACCTACAACAAAACCACGCAAAGTGCAGCAACATTCCATCAAACCCGCAACAAAGCCGCGCAAAGTGCAGCAACATTCCATCAAACCTGCAACAAAACCGCGCAAAGTGCAGCAACATTCCATCAAACCCGCAACAAAACCGCGCAAAGTGCAGCAACATTCCATCAAACCTGCAACAAAACCACGCGCATTTCCCCGAGCCACCCAATGTCGGTATTTCGACAAACCATCAAAGAGAGGTGCACGAACATGTTTCAACAGTATGGACGGGACGAACATAGATTTTACTTCAACCTAGAGATGAGAAAAAAGGTATCTTTGATGCACGGTTCATTGAGTATTGTTTCGAGAATTTTAAAAGGTAAATTTGAAACAGAAATAAATATCTTCAGGCAGGGTTGGCGGAACCATAGGGTGGATGGGGAGGAGTTCCCTTATTCTAAAAAAAGTGATTACTTAGTAAATAAAATTTAATAAAAAGTAATTACTATTTTAAAATATTTATTAAACCAGAGTAGTTGATAGACCATAATATTAATAAAAGAATAAATACCTGCAGAGATGTGTTTATTTAGTTTGCTTGTTCAAGGCGAGATGGATGCAAATATATGCGTCTGTCTATTCTTGTTGATAAGAATTATTCTCCTTGGGTTTGGACGATACTAACGGGAAACTAGTGAACCGAACACCCCCGCCTCCTGTAAGTGTAGAGGGAAGGAGAAAGCCATTCAGGAAAAACAACCGTCAGAACACCCAGCTGGGATTCGAACCCCAATCTCCGCGTCGTCGGGAGTATAGTCTATTGCGAGAGTGACGTCTTGGACCATGCAGCCACCGAAGTGGATGATGGACAATTGTAAAGGATAATTTCTTTTACGATATTTTACTTCAAGATGAAGTTCAACTGATGACAATATTTAAATAAATATTTATCATAATCTTTTTAAAAAAAAATTCTAAACTCTTTTGTTGGTTGCAAAAGAAATGTCTGCGGATAAACTTTTTTTTTTAGCAGTGCGTCTTACTACCCGTTCAGATTATAAACCTATGTATTAACTACACTAATTAAATACGGATTAGGAAGGCTTAATTTAGAGGAAATGCACTCACATTCACGTGGTGGGAGAGTGGAAAACTATTTAGGAAATACCACCTTTAGTGCACCCGCCCGGGATCAAACCCCGATATCCCCGTCTTCAGCAGTCTAGTCCAACATGAGAGTAGCGCGTTAGACCACGCGGCCACCGAAGCAGATAGACTCATTTTAATGACACCCAATGGTTAGAGTGGACTTTGTTGAGTACTGTCCAGTGTCCACCCCTGTTTAGCTACGCTGAAACTTATTGTTAGGGGTGTGCTAAGGAGGGGACTGAAATATTGACACCCCTGTCATCTGCTTTCAGAATGTGACCAATAGTAACAGGATAAAAGATATTGTTTCCACTAACGTTCCATTTTGTAAATAAAATAAAAAATAGTTTCTATGCACCGCGTCTTATTAGCCGTCCACTCCAGCCTGTTCGCATTTAACTATAGCAGTCAGGGTATGGATGAGGGAAGTAGAGTTTAGAGGAAATGTATCCGCACTTGCTTGGAAGTAGAATGGAAAATAATGTAGAAGATTTCCCACCCTCGTTCCACGCAACCACGATTAGTACCCTGACTTTCTAGTCACCGGAAAAACCAGACTAGACTTTTGTCCGTGTGTCCACCAATGCGGGATACAAATAGCACAATATCCATTCGTCAAGTCATATAATATGCATTCAGAGACATTATACATTATCAATAACTATAAAATAATAATAATAAAGTAAAATGTTAACAATGTTGACCGCAAAAAATGATTATTGTATATATTTTAAGTTCCTTTTTAACAGAATCCCACTCTAATTACGAATAAGGATGTGAAAATATATATAAACATTAAAATACGATTATGATGCAAAATTTGAAATTATTATTACAAGATTAAAAAAAATCCATATTAAATTTTCGATACCGATACTTACTGTTATCGATACTTTTCTTTCAATACTAGTATGGTATCGATATTTTTCTTCCTATACTTTTAATGAGTACATTATTGATACTTTTCTTTCGATACTAGTATGGTATCGATATTTTTCTTCCTATACTTTAAATGAGTATATTATCGATACTTTTCTTTCGATACTAGTATGGTATCGATATCTTTCTTCCTATACTTTTAATGAGTATATTATCGATACTTTTCTTTCGATACTAGTATGCTATCGATATTTTTCTTTCTATACATTTAATGAGTACAGTATCGATACTTTTCTTTCGATACCATATCCCTAGGTACGAGTATCTATGCCAAAAACCCAAAGTCTCTATTTTGTTATTGTTGGGACGATGTGGGAGTAACAATTCCTCAACAACTTTGGAAAAACGAGAGTAGTTATAGTAAATAGTTTTCGGGGAGTTCTTAGATGTGGTGTTGGAGAAGAATAGAAAGGATGAAGTGGACAAATTGGGTGACTATTCAAGGAGTTCTAAGAGGCGTACATGAAAAGAGAACCATTCTGCAAGTGAGTCTGCGAAGAAAGGCGTCTTATAATGAGAGTTTTATTGAGTGATCTCATAGAAAGCAAATTGGAAAGATGAAGGGGGTGAGGTAGACGACGAATGCAACTCATGAATGAACTCGAACAAGGAGAGAAGATGAAGTTTCGGGATCTGTAAAAGAAATGGCGATAGGTTATGTTGAAGGACAAAATTTGGACAGGGACCTGGACCTGTTTATATAGATTTATTACCAAAAGTCACCATTGGACATAACATTTTCATGACTAAAGAAATATCTTACCTCTTATCTGCTTTCCCTTCCTCAAATCCCTCACCCCCTTACAAAATGGAACTTTCGTAGAGACAATAGTTTCTATTACTATTACTGTTGTTCACAATCTGTTGGATGCAGGTGGCAGGTGGCAGGTGGTTTCAATATCGTAGTAACTTCTTTTCTTATTCAATTTCAATCCCCTGCGTACAACACGAACGAGTAGTAAGACGCGGTGCCAATAATAATAATAGTAGTAATAATAATAATAATAATAATAGTAATAATTTCAATCCCATTGAAGTAAGCATGGGGAGAAGAGCTTTCGTATTTTAATAGCAGTATTTTAGCAGTATTAGATTTAGCATAACCGTATTGACACGATTGATACAGAATGTATTGTATATCCCTCAAACATAAAATTGTACGATACAAGACTGTTACAATGAGGAATCGACCATACTGACACTTTAACAGTAAGTAGAGCGTCTTCATAATGGTCTTGGACTCCATTCTCGGATAGGATAGAGAGGTGTCGTTTTGAAATTAATTTTTCTTTTGTTTATTGGTTAAACTAACGGTGTGGGGGCCGGTTGTTGTGTTTGTGTTTAAAGTGAAGCTAGATTATGTCACTAACGGCCAGACAAATGGCACTAGAGCAGAAGTTTGAAGATAAATTTTGCGCCCGGACGGGATTGCTTTTTGGCACCCCCTGTATTTCCGGGAAAATATGAAAATAATACCCAAACCTATCAAATCAAAAACTAGCGTAGCCTTGGCGCGATAGAAAATTATCCCCACCCCTAACATAAATTAATATCCATACCTAACAAATCCAAACCTAGCATAGGCTAGGCACATTTTATATATTTTTAAGAATGTCTATAATATCTTATATATTCATCTATTAAACAAATCAACTTTGATTACATATTACATGCCATATCTAATTGACATTACAATGTATAAATTATCATCGGCCTATATCAAAGCTGCACTTTTTTCTTATTTTCTGCAAAGTCTGAACGACTCTAAGTCAATCTCTTGAAGGACATCATATTAAATTGTCATTATTGTCAGTCCTACTAGATGTTCCTGTGACATGGTGGAGCCCAAGTAGTTCTTAATGAGTTGTAATTGTGACAAGCTACTTTCTCCCGAAGCAACGGTCACTGGAAGGGTGGGTAGGATTCGGAGCGCTATTGTTATATATGGAAAATTTATTTGGATGGTTGGCAGCGATAAGCCTTAATACAGTAAAACCTTGGATTGCGAGTAAATTGGTTTGCGAGTGTTTTTTAAGACGAGCAAAAATTTTCAATAAATTTTAACTTGATAAACGAGCGATATCTTGCAATACGAGTAGTACTATGGTTACGCTTTGCCTGCCGAGCAGTGTCATTGGATAGGGTCTTTGTTAAAGTCGCACAAAAATAAAAATATTCCGGTGATTCCGTTAGTGACAGTGAAAGTCGTCCTAAACAATAACATACCTCCTCCTATCTCTCTCGTCCACCTCACACCAGCCACCATTAAATTTAATTAATAAATTTGATTACAGTACAGTTATATTTAAATAACGAAAATAAAAAATGTATTAATCATTTTTAGATTAAATATTTTTGGGTTGTGGGACGAATCATCTGAGTTTCCATTATTTCTTATGGGGGAAATTCACTTTGATATACGAGTGCTTTGTATTACGAACACGTTTACGAAACGAATTATGCTCGCAATCCAAGGTTTTACTGTA
>CABFWB010002828.1:33705-61330 GCA_902151455.1 Timema bartmani
TTTTTTTAGAAAAGAAAAGTTATTCTGTAAACTGTTGCATACATGCCTGAAAAGAATATGGCGTCGAATGATGTAAATCGTAGAACATTATTTCATGGTCAATTTCGATAGGTGGCCCATCGTATCTACTTTAAACACGATATAAAACATAAAATATGTATACATCTTGCCATAATGTGCAGAAATTATCTTCGTAAGATCAAATATCTTATCCTATGGGCTGCCAATATAAATTGAAATCGAGAAATGAACATTTGATTGTATTGTCAAACACTTCGTGGGCGTAGTTTTTAGTTTGCATAAACATAGAGTAATATAAATAAAGTTGATATTATTTATGGATTGTCATACAATATATCACTTATTATTATAACTATTATAAAGAATTTACGATTTATCTATTTGTAGAGGATGTTTTTTTTAAAAGTGAAGAGGTATTTAGTATTGTTTTATTATCTTAATAATAAATTATATATTTTCATTTCAATCGAAGCCTTATAATAAATGACATTTACTATATAAATTACCCACACTAGGGGGGATAAGGACAAGGTAGTCAGTCTCTCCAAAAAGTTTTCCGGTGTTGGGGAAGTCGAGTGAATTTCAGAATGTTCTCATGGGATAGGTTTTCTTTTGTGGTTTTCCATTCATAATCCGCGTAAATGCGGGTACATTTCCTCTAAAATCCTATCTTCCTTATCCCCTAGCCCCACTAACTCAAATGTGAAGATAGGTCGGACGGGTAGTAAGATGGTGTGCGTGGGCTATTTAAAAAAAAATCTACATGATATTCACAATATATTTACTGCACTTTTATATTTCTGCTAAATCAAACATTGAATAATGCATTTAGTGGAACATTCATCGGTGTATAAAACATTTTGCTGCCTTAGACACCGAAACGGGTGTATGCATACAAACACATACATTTATTAATTTTTCATATTTCATCAAAATATGTTCGGTAACATTTTTACTCCAGAAGATCATGCACGTGCATATTTACAGCATATATTTTCAAATATCGAATTGCAATTTACGCCACGCTGCGATGCGATGAAATAGAAAATAGGGCCAGCCAGGCGACAAGAGAACAAAAAAAACAAACTATAGGGAGTTTGAAAACAAATGCGTTTTATTTTAAAATAACCCTCTACCTCCATGGCCGAGTGTTAAAAAGGCTAACAACCTGCTCCGGTGGCCGCATAGTCTGAGGCTTCATTCTCGTGTTGGACTAGAATGCCGATGACATGAAGATCTGGATTCAAATCCCAGTCGGGTGTACTGAGGGAGGTTTTCCAAAATAGTTTTATATTCTCACTCCATACAAATGTGGGCACAGTTCCTTTAAATTTAACCTTTATCGTCCCTTATTCACTAGCGTAATTAATACATATGCGTATAACCTGAACAGTTTCGATGCTAAAAAAAATACTTTAGCTCTATAGGTTTTTTGTTCGTTACTAGGAAATATTTGCAAGATAAATCATACTTTTTTTTCCACTTGGATTGGGAACTTTAGTATACATATTTGATCTTTACGTGTTTTATTTTACACTGCGTCTTACTACCCATCTAGGGTGTACACGTTTGAGTTAAGCTGATAGGGTAGTTATGAAGAAACTTGTTCGAGTACCGTAATAACAAGCCTTCTTGACGCTTGGTGAACCCACCAGTCATTAATTAGTCAATAAGTGTGACATGGCTGCTCTGTGGGGTTGCATAGATAATAGGCAGCCATTGGTTAGGTCTAGGTTACTGCCGACAAACGTTTGGAAACAAATTAACGCACATTTAATCATTTAAAATTACGTTCTATACTCTCCCAAAGAAAAGTCCACCCTTTCGTCCGATGCGTGATTACTCCGAGGGAGAAAACAGATCCAAGAGTGCGATGGGTATCATAAATAGACTGTGAAGGGTTTTCCATCCCCACTCCAGGCAATTTCTGACACATGGCCTCTTAATTTACACTCTTATTCTTGGCCTCTTTAAATCAAGTAGTTAGTAATGCTTGTATTAAATGAACTCATTTTAAAAACAGAAGAAACTCACCTTTTTAAAGTCGTACTCTTGAATAAAATGAGAATTAGTATCCATACCTGAAAAAAAAAAAAAGAAACAACTAATTAGACTATTGCTACAATATAGACACTTGCTATATAAAACTTATTAATTCAAATTTCATACCGATTTTAACATAATTTTGATTCATAATTTATTCCTTACATTTAAGAGCGTTCATCTCCCGGCTTGCATATGCGTTTGTGTGTGCGCGCGAGGTATGGGAGTAAAAGTAAAAAGAAAATATCTACGATACGCCAGAAATGTTTGCAGTGCATTCGTATTTGAATGATCACTCGAAATTTCCCGTGCTAAAGTTGGGGGACAAAGTGACAAAGTTTCTTCTTAATAATAACTACAGCACGGTATGTCTCTATTATGACAGAATGAAGATTTGTACACAGTACTTATCTGTGAAGCCATTCTAAAATGGTCAAAAACGGGCTTTTCAATGCAGGTTTTATCCAAATATAATTTATTATTTCAAAAATGTTTAGTATTTCAATTAATATTTAATCAGAAGTGATCCAGGTGCAATAGTGTTTGTATAAATTTACGATTTTTAGCCGACTGTATCACAGGCTGATTGGCTTGTAATGCACGCTCTTAGTTGTCACATTTGATTTACAAAAAACAACATAACATAAACAATACATTCGCTCTATTTTAACACAAAGGAACGATTTGAACCAATCTCCGTGCATATAATATATAAATAATCTGTGTTTATATCCATCACTGTTATATAAAAGCTTCAGAGGAAGATGATCGTACTTTCTGATTAAGAGAGGAACAACTATTTTGTCAGTTATAAAAGTTACTCAAACTTTTAATATGTTTACACTAAAATTCTGCGATCTGTAGCTGACACTTTTAAAATAGCAAGTACAGTTTTTCATAGAAAGGACCTCCTAATCTGACAACTTGAAAAATTACTAGATCTACTTTAACGTAACTATACGTCAGTTCAGATTATCTGCAGATATCACTTTTCAAAGATAATAGCATAAAATAATATTAATACTTAATAAAGTAAAGTGTTATATATCTTGACCAAAGCCAAAAATGGTATTTTCTAAAGGATCTTTCTTACCAGAATCCTACTATAGTTAAATAATTAGTTTAAAAAAATCTGATATAGCTGTGAATGAGTGGATTTATATTTGTTAATCTGACGTTGAATAGTATAGTCAATTAAACATGATGAATGGTTAATATCGAGGATGGGACGATTTGGTTTTAAGACCAAGTTCCTAGATAATCGGCAATAGGTTCTTATATAATATATGGTACAAATGGTTACACACATGGTGTTAAGGGTTACAAATATTGTATTAAAAGCTACACACATTGTACTAAGGACTACATACCCATAACACTAAGGGCTAAACACATGGTACTAAGGAACACATATATGGTAATAATGATTATGCACATGGTATTAAAGACTACACACATGGTACTAAGGACTACATATAAGGCAATAATGATTACACACATGGTACTAGGGAGTACACACATGGCAGTAATGATTACACATATGGTATTAAAGACTCCACACATAATCAAGGCCATAGTCAAGGGGATTTTTTGGGGGTTCAAACCCCCCCTGAAATTTTATGAACAAAATATATATGGCTTTATTTATGGTTCAAACAATATCAAAATTAAGGTAAAAATACAAATTAGGTGGCTGTGTTACCATAAAACGCACTTAAGAGAGCTTTTAGAGGTGTTTAATATTTATAATTTTTTCTAGCCTTCGGCAGTTAGTGGGTTATAATGCCATAAATAAACACTTCAGATAGCTTCTAGAACTGTTTATCATTTAGAAATTTTTCAAGCCTCGGGCAATCGGGGAATGTGCCCACCAAACCCCCCCTGAAATTATTGGCTGGCTACGGCCTTGCACATAATACTAAGGGCTACACATGATACTAATAGCGGCATTCATAATATTAAAGGTTACACACATGGTACTAAAAGATACACACATAGTAATAGGATTTACACATATAAGACTCTAAACGAGTCAAAGTGACGACATCTGATGGAATGCAACATCCTCGGTGAATATCTTCCCAAGCGCACGGTACGTCCGTCCACACGCTTCATCTGAGTTAATATTAGTTCGGGGCAACGTCGTGTGAGCGAACATTCTTCCATCCTGACATCAATTAATTGCACGTCTTTTGTAGAGCAGTATAAAAGAACGGAAACACAGCAGCTAACAAGGAACACAAGGACATTTGAAAGCAGGGTCTACAATCCTCGCACACACGTGGCGCCCCTCGTGATGACAGTTGTTACTAACGAGTCAAACCTATCTCAGGGGCTGGCAAAACTCTAGCTACTGACATGGAGTTCAATCTTCATAAGAAGAACCTTAGCTGACGGCTATAAAAGTTACTAGATATACTTTAACGTGTTCATAAGTAAAGTCATGTGATCTGCAGCTGTCACTTTTGATAGTATCAATATATAACTCGCTTTGCTCGTTGGGGGCTCCACCCCCAAACACCCGCTGAGTTTTCTTTGCAAGTGGATGTAAGCAAATGTCATTCCAGCGTTGTTTTGAAACTAACAAATGTGTGAAAAATGTGAAAAATTTAGCTAAAATCAAAAAATCTAACTCTATCTAAGGTAAGTATAACCGATGGGGATGCGACAAAAAGTAATAGGACCAAACTTGTGGATCTCGCCAAATCCGTGGCTGCTGGTGCAATCCGTTTTTTGATAGGTCTTAATCGTTTAGCCACAAGAGACCTCCAAAGAAAGGTCCGCACCGACTTTAAAGTTGCTCCACCATTTTTGATTTTTTTTTCGGGGGTTGAAAATTAAATTTTTTAACTTTTTGGAATCTTACCGTCGGTTACAGCTATAAGTTTGCCAAATTTCAAGTTTCTAGCTCATCTGGAAGTGGGTAAACATTAATGTCAGTGAGTGAGTGGGTGAGATCAGCCATGTGGCTTTATAGTAGTATAATAACACCAATAATATACAATGACTTTTTATATTTATACCTGAAGACACCTTCTTCTGCTTATTTATTTCTCTCTTTTAATGACGTATTTCTTTCTTTTTATACGTTATATCTTCTATTTTTTTCACGATAGGATGCCCAAATAATTAAATATTTAAAACAATGGCACTTCCAGTCTTTAAATATATAAAGTCAATGTACGCTATTATCAACCAATTCAGTGACCACATGGTCAAAGGCGCAACTCTTGCAGTAGACTAGACTGCCGTTGATGGGTGTAATGATATGGAATTATACATCCCAGTGATTTATTATTCACATTTGTAATCAAAATTACGATATTATAAATGAGAGCGGGTAGTAAGATTTATTTGTGTTAAGTTGTTAAGTTGCAAGGTATGGCGTAATCTTTCTACATCTCTGTTTGAAAGGACAAAGCAGTTTTGTAAACAAGAACGCACCTTGATGACCGCACCTTTTTTTGGTCTAAGAAGCTTCGAGAAGGAAATGTCGCTAGATATACCTCTTCAGGGTACTCATCTTTTTGACTTTCCTTCCTGACGAGGACCCGTGTAGATGGAGTCGATGAAATCTTAATTCGTGTTCTAAATCTCACGTGTGGGGAATTATCGTGTATATGACGTGATAGTCGGGCTTTTAAATTAAAATCTACAACGTGTGAAATATCTAGCAAAAAAATGTTTATCTACTTAAAATAAAAAAATTATAAAAGACCAGAACTTTTAATTTATAAAATAAGACATCATTCCCTTTTAATTATTATAATCAGGATAGCAAACTTGTACCGGATTCAATCATTATATCAAATATCACACTAATGGTGGCGAACAAATATTAATATATCAGGCTAGCTCTTTTAAACGTTACATAACACTATTGATGGACTCCTCAAACTTGCCTTGAGATAAATTCTGTACTTTTGCTTCTTTCATTTCCCTACAACATCTTTTTGAGACTCTTCCACTATTTTTTCTGGATATCGGTTTTTATACGCAAGCAATGAACAAGTCTCCTTTTTTTTTAAGAAATTATTTTTGTTTTTGTACAAACACAAGCGATTATTCACGGCCTATGTAAAAGAATGTACAGTAGTCATTTAAATTATACTCAAACTCAACTATACTTTTAAATTAAGGGCGCTTCTACTGACAGCTGATATCCAACTAAAAGCATGTGAGGGGGTCACTAGATGGACAAATCTAAACAAATGCCGTGAGTATAAATATGTCACTGTCATCCGCATGAAAAAATGTATTTTCAACTGTGCTTGGCGTTCATAGTCTCGGGCAGACAATGCCACCTAGGCGCATTCGAAATATTGATGAACAAAAAGTAAGTGATAAGCTTGCATTTCCAACGCTACAGATATTCGGAAGTCATCCATAAGTATGTTTATCAAAGGTGAAAACATGAACAATAATATTGTTTTTTAATATTAGAATTTGAGTTTAAGACCTGTGTTACGTAACACTTTGATGTACCCCACCCTCCCCCCATGTAACATCATGTAGATATGAGAATCCCTCATGTCGAAGCTATCAGACAAAATCTCGAGTCAAGACCATATTGTGTCATGGCTGTTGTTATTTAATTACTAGTCAATGTTAAAATAGTGTTTAGTAGCGGTTATAAAACTACAATAGGCCCCATATCTTGAAATATGTAATATTTAGTGAGATGTGTACAAACAGTTAATAGTTTATCGAAGTTTTTATCCTTCCTTCGAAATTTTTCAAAGATGCGAAGATTATTCTAGGTGTCGCAAAGGAGATTTGACCTTCGACTTTTACATTTCAAAGCTTCGCAAATGCTTATTATTATTATTATTTTCTTTCATTAATTTACTTCTTTTGAATTTAAATTTTATAACTTAGTTAAGTTAGTGTAAGAAAAGGTGTTACTCCTTAACTTCACCAGAATTAATAAAGACAATGGAAAAAAAAGCTGGCATGAAAAAGACTACGTTTATATTTTCTAAAAGCTTCTTTCTAACGTGATTTTACTAAAGTTATGCTATAGGATCGTTCACCATTGACACTTTTAGAGTATACAAAAAATAGAGCAATCATCTTTTTTTGAAGAAGTGTCAACTTTGAAAATGTACGTCACAAGCGTTAAAAGTGATAGCTTCGAAATAAACTCCTTCACGTATGAATACATTAAAGTAGGCCTAGTCAATTCGCCATTAAAAGAACCTTCAAGATATAAATTAAATGTAAAACAGCCAACATAAAAACTATTATATTTAAATAAAGTGACGCAATTTGTCCAAACGGAAGCTGTAGAACACAACTTGGTGTGTAAATAGATTCAATATAGTAGGATTGCCATAAGTAAATCCTGGAACAATACATGCATTGTGACCAACATCGACAAAAATCTCACTAAATGTATCTTAAAATAATCAAAATTGTCCCCAGCGAACAAAATTGGCAGCTTAAAAAAAGTTTATAAAGGTAAAAGTTAGCGTTTGAATTGTTAGATCTATGACGACAAAATAGAAATTAATATTATATATAATTTTAAGATTAATCCCCCCCCAGGAATATGACACCTTTTACTGGCAGTAAATAGTGTGAGTGTAAAGCTGCGTCCAGACTACCGAGACGAGCCTCGAGCTGAACCTCAGCATTCCTGCATTTTGCTTTATAAAGTTATATACCTCGGTGGATGACACACCCAATCAACAGGGAAAAATTTAAATTGGCTATCATGGCATAATTTATATACACCTTGCAACAAAGAAAAAAACACAAACAGACAATGATGGCAAACTCAAATGTAGTTAACGCGAGCAGAATAGTGGTCAATACAAAAACTTAACTCGATTGTCACCAAATGATTAAGGATATAATTATTTTTATTGGGCCAAAAGTGCGAAAAAAAGAGTTCACGTTTAAGAGAATCCGTAAGTGTGCAGAAAAGACTCGCAACAACATTACGTTTCTTAACAACCGGTGACTCTTATATCAGTCTACAATACCTATTTAAGGTTTCTAAAAATAGTATATTATTAATAAAGTATATGATAATTAATATTATGGGGAAGGAATGAGGAAGGAAGCATTTTAGAGGTAATCTCCTCGCATTTGCGTGGAAGGAGAGTGGGAAACCATACAGGAAAAAAATCCCTCAATAAACTCGACCGGGATTTGAACCCCAATATCCCCACCTTGAGCACGTAGTTTAACACGGGATTGACGCAACTGAAGAGGGCTGGGACATTTTAACCCACAAAATCTGTGACCTAGGGTGATAATCTATTATTTATCCACCCCCCTCTCCCCAGAGGCAATCTCAAACTTATTTTAAGTGTGCAACAAACTTTCTAAGGAACAGTATTACCATCGTTGTACAGTTTATAACACGCGAGTAATCATGTAATTGTAAATATTGTTTTTAATATACTCTCTAATTTTTAAAGATTAAATTAATTTGTATTTATTTCCCTCGGCCTATCATAAAACGAATTCGCAGTTAATATTTAATATGTCAATTACAGAAAAAGAATTAAACAAAATTTCAAGGTGTGGTAAAATTTATAACACGCAACTACTCATATAATATTTCAAGTGCGTGTATTAGAAATAAAACATAATTTAAAGTTGCGAATGGCTCCGCTCACAGCGCTGTCCAGTGAGTTTTGAGCTGAGCCTCGTAACATCCTTTGATGTTCGTCTAAATACCGACTGGGTTGTTGCGAGCGTTCCGGCGAACCCATTTATCCAACGTTAACCAGGCTCGGTTCGAAGCTCGGCTCGCTAGTCTGAACACTGCTTTGAGCTTCTTAAGGTATTTTGATAATTGCTGTCAAAATATGTTTCTCTAGACTGTGATCTCCCGGGTGGATGTTTCTTTTCACAAGAGAGGAAAAAACTAATCACACACACTTATGTACTGACATACATTACACACATTTGGTACCTAAGAAAATGTAATAAATTGTGGAAATCAATCTTTGTTGAGTAAAGAAATTTAGTTTGGGACATAAAATTCCCTTGCTAAATTTCACAAAATAATTCCCCATTTACAAATGTCATAATCCCAAATAGTGTGTCTCTACTACGTTTATAAAAAGTAGAATCATATTGCATTGCTTGTTGCTTTGTCAAAGTGTCCGCGGGCGGCACGGAATTATGGGCCGGGCCACATACTGCCCGCACGTTTGATATGCGTCATCTATAGCTTTTAGAAACGTAAGAAACACAGTACACAGTAGAAACAGTTTTAGAGCACATAAACATAGTTTGTTGTGGTAAATATTGATAACATTTAACTATATTATCAGATATTGATAATATTTATCATAAGTGATAACTTCAAATCACATGACCTAAGGTAGTGTATGAATAAGTGGAAGTGGCTTTATTATATTTGGTAATTGTCATATACGGTCCTTCTTACCTTGTTCTTACTATATATATATATATATGTGTGTGAGTCAATAGAGGTTGCCCCGACTGTAGCAAGGAAAGAAGAGAAGAGGGCAATGCGTACATTCTATTGATCTTTGAACCCACCGTCCTGAGTTACAGACATATCTCCAATAAAGAAAATTCGTCACATGTCGAGTTTCAAATTAGTTTCGCCCTGAGGGGGGAAGAAATACGGAAAGTTCATCACACTTTATTTCCCAATTTGCACCGTATATTGCACTTAGCGTCTTACCACCCATTCAGGCAAGGGGGAAGTAGAATTCAGAAGGCATGAGCCCGCAGTTTCGTGGAGGGAACGTGGAAAACCATTTAGGAAAGATTGCCTCAGTAAACCCGGTAGAAATTTGAACACCGTCTTTGGCAAATCCAACTGACGTTTTTATCTGCGTGCCCAACGATGAGTGTCCTTCTGAAATAAAATTGTCTTTGAATATTTAATATAATTAGTTAAAAACCAGCAGTGGTGGCCTAGCGTTCTAAGAAGTATGTCGGGAAGGTCTGGGATTGAATATCACCGGAGACACTTGGAAGTTATTTCCCCAAGTGTGATTTTTCCCTGTGGTTTACACATTCTCTTCTTCTGCTGATGTAGGTGCATTCCCTCTAAGCTACGTACCATTTCCATTTCTTATACTTAAAATAATTCATCAATAGTCAAGATGTTAAACGTATTAGTAACTTTTTTTTAAATATAGGGCCTGTAGGAAAATTGATTAAATTTTTAAGATAAATAAAATATCGCATTACATTCATTTGTCTTAACAATTGAAACGTTTGCATTATTTAAAAAAAAATACGTTTATCAGCAACATTTTTTAGCATTTTAACCTAAAGGGTAGGAATGAGGAGGGTAGTAAGATGAAATACGCCCAAATTAGCGTGGAAAGAGGATGTAAAAATCACAGTATGAAGAAATATCCCCTGGAAACAGCCGGGTACAATTTATTGAACTCGCTGTCCGGTGCAATCAAGTATATTGCGAGTATGACGTCTTAGACCACGTGGTTACGGTGCGGGCTACAAGTAGTCTACACGATGCGACGGGGGTGTAATCTGGTGGCGTCGTTAGGATTACAACAACGAAAGGAGGGCTTTCAATAAATTAATGTTATCTTAATATTATACTTTTTTTCCCATAAACATGTTTTTTGTAGCAAACACGTTGTATCACTGTAGATTGGCGGTCTATAAATGGTTGTATTTCCTGAATGTTGGCAATGTACAACCAGACAATGGCGGTCCCAGAAGGGAGCTTCGAGAGGGAGATTATGGACGAGATAAACAGTTATAACTACCTGCAGCCGTGAACACAGGACCTAAAGGTGGCATTCTTATCTATCTACTCTTATTTGCCAGTGACGAGGTCGGAGCGCGAATCTCGAGTGGACGAGCTGAGGTTTTTTTTTCTAAAATTAATTCTCACAATCCCCCCCTCCCCCTAATACGAGTAATTTCCTCTAAATCTTTAACCTTCTCATCCCTTATCACATTAATATAGATATACTCAGCTTACTACCTGTTCAGGTCGCCTATATGATTACTCTAGTGGGGTAGGGATGAGGAAATACACATTTTAGAGGTAATCTACCCACATTTGCGTGGAAGGAGAGTGTGAAACCATTTAGAAGAAAGGCCACCTTCAGTATACCTGACCGAGATTCGATCCCCGACTCCCCCGTCATCAGCAGGACAGTCTAACACAAGAGTGACGCTTTAGATCGTTCTGCCACTGAATCGGGGTGGTTTTTAAACAGCTACTTTTTTCTTGATGAAATTTAATATTTTACATTTTATAAGATGATCACCAAACTTTAAATTTATTATGATTCTATTGTTTTAAAAAAATAAGTATTTTAACTCTGGTTTAAAGGGAACACACCAAATAATGCACTAAGAAGTTTAGCTTTTATGACATACCTACCATTAAAGTTTGTTGGATATAAAACTTAAGATAAAATAATACCTTTCATCTACGGTTTGTACCCTTTGCAAAGAAAAATACCAAGTCTATTTTTTAAGCATTTGTGTATTTGAATAAGTGCTAACCCTCGAAATAAAAAAGCGTGAGTGATTTCTGAAAAATGCGCCCAGATGCAGCGACACTTGTTGATAGGGCAGCCAGAATATGAGGTACTTCGAAACTATCCATTCTTAAGTACTTCTTAAGTACTTCATCAAGGGACTCAAAGTATACTCATTTCTAGTTTACATTTTTAACAATCTCTCTCTTTTTTTTTCATATTTTTAATTTAACCGCTTGGAACTACCACCGCCTTAAGAAAGCAGGTCTAAATTTTGTTGCTCAAGGTGTTCGGATTTCTGAGAAAAAGAAATAAATAATAAACGATCTAAATATTCACCAATGCACCTGCGTTTCTACAAAATAAAGACAAAAACCTTTTAAGCTGTATTTTAAATTCTAAACAAAGTCGTATAAACCTAGACTCAACCTTATTTTGGGGAAAGGGGGATAAAAATAGGTCCCTCAGCGTTCCTCCTTCGCTATAAAAAGTTAGCGACGCTTCTGAAGTGCCGTCTTTGTCCACCATGGAAAAAAGTGTTAACACAGCTGCAGGTCAAAACGAACAAAACTGCAGGTCAAAACGAAGAAAACTACTACGAGCAAAACATAGAATGAGGGAAAAAAATAACTACTTGTTAACAAAGTAGAAGTATTACACAGAAAGAGAAAGGAAACAACTATACCTGTTGGCGAGGGTAGAAATAATACACAAAAGAAAGAACAGTACAAATACACTTGTTAGCGAGGGTAGAAATAATAAACAAAAGAAAGAACAGTACAAATACACTTGTTAGTGAGGGTAGAAATAATACACAAAAGAAAGAACAATACAAATACACTTGTTAGTGAGGGTAGAAATAATACACAAAAGAAAGAACAGTACAAATACACTTGTTAGTGAGGGTAGAAATAATACACAAAAGAAAAAACAATACAATTACACCGGTTGGAAAGGGTAGAAATAATACACAAAAGAAAGAACAGTACAAATACACTTGTTAGCGAGGGTAGAAATAATACACAAAAGAAAGAACAGTACAAATACACTTGTTAGCGAGGGTAGAAGCACTTCAAAGAAAGAACAGTAAAACAACTACCTGTCAGCGAGAGTAGAAGCACTTCAAAGAAAGAACAGTAAAACAACTACCTGTCAGCGAGAGTAGAAGCACTTCACAGAAAGAACAGTAAAACAACTACCTGTCAGCGAGAGTAGAAGCACTTCACAGAAAGATGAACAAAACAAACAACTACAACTATTGGCGAGGGTAGAAGTAATACAGTACACAATAAGAGGAACAAATTTACTCCCTGTTGATTAGGGTAGAAGACTGATGTAAACGACAAAATGCTCGTAAAAAGTTAGCTCGACACCGAAATATCCGAAGTAAATAGACTATCAAAGACTGAAACCTTTTGAAAGTTACTTTAAAAACTTTTTATTGCTTGAACCCGGCATACAAATAGCGTTACGCGATTCTTAAAGCTAACAGTGGAACTAAATGTTTCACTTTCTCTAAAATGCAAACAGGTGTTCGTCTCAACATACAAAACAACCTCTCCGTTCTTTACTGAAGTTCCAGCAAAGCTCGTCGGCATCAAAGGATACAAATCCAGTTACGATGAAACATACTTAATCCAAACCTAGTTTATGTCACAAAGAGACCTACAATACTCTAAAGTTAACTAATAATCTGATTATTTATCCCTCTTCCCCCCGCCACACACATACTGAATGATTCAGGTGAGCGTTTAGCATTCCTGAATCTGAGGTTTGTAAGGTGAGGATTCAATCACAACAGAATAACGTGCTGTTTTTTTTTGTTCCACAGTGTGATTAATATCATCAATTCGGGTGATTAAATGCTAAAATATAGGGTAACCAACCGTACCCTTCAAATAGTACTTCACGTGGCCTGCTAATTTTTGAGTTGATAAAACAGCGTACTATTACGTTTCACTTATCGAAGTTAAATATACTCGTTTGCATAAAGCGCTTAGTTAAACTTATCAAAGTTGGTATGCCTTTTAAGAAAACATTCATACGCGTTACCTGAATATGAATCTCAGTCAGAAGAAAAAATATGAAAAGTTTTGTTATAAGATGGCAATATAGTTTCACCAACAGTCTCTATCAGCCCAACAGTTTGTTCAATGACATATGAAAACGGTGTAAAATAAGTAATTGACACCATGGATAAATTTCTCCCCTTCTAGATCTATTTCATTCCTCTATGACACTCTCAAAAATACAAATTGAAGCTGAAAGAAGGTTTTGCATCAAAATAAGTTTTGAAAAACATGATATGGACATACATCGTATTTATTTGAAATCTACAATAGGTGGGGAGTACCCAGAAATCACCGTTTCCCAGTTCACTATTTTTAATAAAAACCAATCAGATATTGACTGTCTCCATACTTATTGAAAATGTAATATCTATAATTATATCATCTTGAAAGGTCTTGCTTGTGCAGCAAAGATAGCTACAGGCTCTTAATGGCAATTATTAAGTAGTATGTAGTATCTCAAAGACTTTCTGAAGAACTTTCTGTTTTATTTACAGATTTATATATGTGTGTGTTTCACATCCTCCGCTTCCAGCATCCATAACGTAGTGTAAGTTTCGGCTCGCCCGGGAAGACGTTGGACCCGTGGCACAGCTAGGATCCTCTGAAGGTGGCAGCGAGAGGGGTTTGGGGGGTAAAATAATAGGTCTTGAAATGATTAAATGTAATTGTTCCAAGCCCTTGTAAAGTCTGTATTTTTTTAATACTCTTAACCAAATAATTGTATGATAATGCTTATGTTAGTATGTTAAGCCAGCCAATGGACAGCCAGAATAATTGGCTAAGGGGGGTTATTTCTATAAAAGTGAATTGGAGTCAAAGGGAACAATAGAAAATCGCACAATTGCACCGACAAATGATTTATTCCTATTAAATTTGAACACAATGGATTTGCTGTACAGACGAACATAAACACACAAGTCACAATTATAATATATTTAACTAGCTCTTAACATATAATTATTATACTTAAATTATAATTATTTTAAAGATAAATTATTAGTATTATATGTGTTGGAAAAGGTTGGAATACATTTTTAAATTGTTTTATTTTTTTTGCTTAAGAAAACTTGAGAAATAAAAGATGAATTATGGCCCACTTACGTAGCACTAGGTTTCCTTTGAGGTAAATCATCAGACAGTCACAAAGGGCAGTCAATTTTTAATATTTCACATAACAGAAAATTTAATCGGCGTGGTTTCTTGCTGAACTCATCTAACACGTCATTTGGCCTTATTTCAATATCAAGGTGAATGTTCAAAAGTGACAGACCATTTAAACGACTCTCTTCCATTTAGTTACGCAAGTATGTTTTCAGGCTCTTAAGGGTGGAGAAAGAACGCTCATTGGTTGCTGTTGTTACTGGCAACGTGGCTAGTATACGTAGGAGTGCCCTTACTGTAGGGAACTGAATTTCAATGCACATGAAATATGTGTCCAAAACATTGTTAGGTATTTTGGGCTTTGAGGCAAACAATAGATACCACACATGTAGCTCCAATGGCTGCTTGCTCACTGCAAGATATATCTGTGGCATATGTATTAACAAGAAGCTGCTTAATTGAATCTTCATCAGCAACAGATGGCTTTGTGGCAGGTTTTGGAAGAAAACACATGGAACTATATAATAGTGTCTTGTGAGCAAGTAGGTTTTCACTGAGCTGCGTTATGAAGTTGTCCAAGAAAGGGATGTATATTGCTGCTCAGAAGTAATCTTAAACACTTTCTGTGGAAATGTTGCATCTCTGTGTTTGTCTTTCTGTCCATCTAGGTGCAACAATGTCGATGTCAATATCTTTGGCCTTTTTCTCTACTTCCACAAATATTTTCCTAAATTCAGTCTCCACGTTCTCTCGCAAGTCATTCATGGCTTCCTCAACCAAAACAGCTGATTCCATTGCTACTATCAAATCAACGTTTTCGTTTTGAAGGACTCGACTTAGAGGCATGCTTATACTAAAGATCCTATCGATGACATGTAGAGCCACAAGGAATTCCGACTGTCTTACTTGTATGCATTTGAAGCAGCATCTCGCTCTGCCCACACAGAAATAATTTGGAGTCGAAGAGTTCTAAGAAGATAAGACTTGCATCATGCCGCTCTACCCAACGAGCTGGGCACAGTGACTTCAGACGAGCTGCAGTGGTTTGAGCTGTCCTTTCAATTGATTCTTTGAATACGTCTAGTCGTTTCGGATATTTAAAAAATACACAAATGTTGCTTACAACAACCATACAGTTCCTGATCGCTTAAACGGAACAGGTATTTGTTACAGCCAGAATGAGGCAATGTGAGCTATCTTGCAATTTATAAAGTGCGGATGTAAAAGTGGATGCGAAGGAAGGTAGAGCTGCCGCAAGAACAGTATTCCATGTACAGAAATTTGTGGATGCTAGCTTTTCAGTTGCAACAATAAACCTCGCCAACAAGGCATAACTTAGGACTGTGATAAATATAACCCTAGGGTCATTAGATTGTTTGAATCTACGTATTAAAAATACTTTAACCCTTTAATAACTATTTTGTATTTAACTTTATGTTGTTAGATTTGTTCAATGATCATATACATTGTAATTAAAAGGTAATATCTGATAGTAACTTCTTGAATAGTAAATCCTTTAATAATACCTTTATGCTGAATTTGATTATTCCATTAGTTTTATTGTGCCAGAAAACATATATCTAGATGCAATGTTTATAATTGTATAATAATTTACTTAGGCAGATAATGAAATACTGCTGAAGGGCAGCCATTTTGGAGGCCATATGGATTTTGATACCATTACAATGTTAAAAGAATGCCACCCTATTTTTTTATAAGGCTTAGTATACCTTATTTTAAAATAAAGTGAGTGCTTTTAGTAAAAAAAATACACGAAATTAAAAATGAGTCTATACTATATTTTCTTAACAGCCTCTTATAATATTTCTAAATGTCTGCAACAGCTTCCTTGCTATTAGCATACCCAACAAAGCTAAATCATTTATCTTAATAGCCGCATTGTCATCTGAAAAATGACATCCAGCCCGTACTTTGACACGCGTATCTATCAAACACATAAATCAATAGCTTGACAAGTTTTTTGGATATCCTAAATTTAACTAAAATTTCATATATTTCATATATTTCATTTATTTTAACTGAATCGTAGATCTTTTTAAAATATGTGTAAAAGTGATGAACCATAATGTATTTTCAGTTTTTTTTAACTTAAAATAATTTGATATCAAAGTGTTATATTTCATTTGTGTATTTCAGCATCACACAACCTAGAAATTATGCAGTAACTACGCAATCCTTGTCAAATTATAATTTATTTATGGAACGTATGTCCTCTGATAAACACAATGCTAGATTTAAAACACACTTTTCAAAAGCTGATATCCTCTAATCTGCCACAAGCTAATCTCTTTATTTTGGCTATAAAACTATGTGTTCAAAAATATGGTCACTAATTGATTGATATATCTATAATTGTATTTTTTTAGGAAGCTTATTGTACTCTATTTCATCTCTTCTATAAAAAACCAATATAAGTATTTAATGTTTTTATTTATGGACTTTATTTTAATGTGTGTTCAATCAGGAAAGTTCACCTTTTCTCACACATATCCTAATAATTAAGAGTTTAAAAAGAAAATAATAAGTATTATTATAACCATTAAGTATATTGTATTTA
Source organism: Timema bartmani (assembly GCA_902151455.1). NCBI lineage: Eukaryota > Metazoa > Arthropoda > Insecta > Phasmatodea > Timematidae > Timema > Timema bartmani. The sequence goes on from CABFWB010002828.1 coordinate 50,982, forward strand.
AGAATTAATTAACTATCCACTTCACTGGCCACATGGTCTAAGGCGCTACTATCGAAATAAACTAGACTGCTGAAAGCGGAGAGATTAGAGTTCGATCACAGTCGGGTGCACTGAGAGTGATGTTTCCTAAATGGTTTTCTACTCTCCCTTCACAATAATTCGGGTGCACTTCTTCTAAATTAAGCCTTCCTAATCCCTACCACATTAGCGTGATTAGTACATAAGTGTTAAACCAAATGGGTAGTAAGACGCGGTGCTAAGAAAAAATTAAGTACATACCCTACATTCATTTTATCATCCATTAGTACAGAAAATTTAATATAAATCATACGAGACGGAAGATGAGATTCTTTAACGGTTTAGGCATCATCTTCAAAATATCTTGTGATATTTTTTCTCTTTCCCCCCTCCATGTTTCTTGTATTATTACATATCCTTACTATCCGCATATTTACACTAAGGATAATAAAGGTAGAATTTAGAGGAATGTACCCCAATTTTCGTGGATGGAGAGAGAAATATTCTAAGAAACACAACCTCATTACTTTAAGCAGAGATTCAAACTGAGACCTACCCGTCTCCCGTGAACCAATCAAGACAAGACAGATACCTACGTCTACATGCCCAGTCACGAGGATTAATTTAAATAATTTTACTGAATAATTTTATGTTCAAAATACAGGTTTTCCATTGATGGAAACATTTCAATGGTATTCCGAAACTGTCAGCTTCGGCGGCTGCATGGTCTAAGGTAGATACGCCAAACTCGTTTGAAACTTTATATTTGCATCAAGTGTGTGAGTGGCTTTAGATGTGTTGTTGGAGCTACGTTCACAAAATAGATGACAAATTCGTACGGAACTGTGATCGCTCGGGTGTTTGTTCCCTTTCATGAGCGAAAGCACACTTGTGTGTTGACAAATAATGAACATATTTGGTGCGAGAATTCAACCATTTTTAGGGATTGATCTTTGATTAGTAATGAGTAAAATTTGGTACACCAACCTCACTTGTTCGATTTCACCAGATAATGACCAATTTACAAATGTCATAATCTCAAATGTTGTATTCCTACAACGTTTATAAAAAGACGAATTGGGCCACATTGTTTGTTGGTTAATCAAAAGATCCACGGGTCACACAGAATCAGGAATCGTGTTACATGCTGCCCGTGAGCCGTAAGTTTGACGTGCCTTGATTAATGCATCACTCTGACAATAGACTGGACTGCTGATGGCAGGAAGATCAGGAGTTGAATTCCGGTAGGGTGTACAGAAGTTGGTTTTTGCTAACTTTTTTCCACTCTCCCGCCTCGTAAATGCGGGTACATCCTCTAAATTCAACCTTACTCATACCTAACACGTAGACAACGGATTTTTAGGTATAAAAAAGTGCAATTTTAAGTGCTTAAAATAGGCTTTTGAATGCGTTATTTAGGCTGTATAAAACAAAAAAATAGGTCACCAAAATTAACTAGAAAAAACATTGAAAACTGAAAGATAGCCCTGCATTTTATTTATATCGGCAAAAATGATATTTAAAAAAACACACACTCAGAGTAGATTGTTTATCTTACTCAAGCTTTGCACAGATTTAAAACATTTAGTTGGCTTCACAGTAAATAATAATTAGTACTTTTTCTAAGTTTCTCATTGTAAATTTATAGCATTTGTCATTTTATATTAATTTGTATGCTGAAAAAGAGCGTTTTACATCTACTGATGTGAGTAGAAAGTATTTTAAGATGGAAAAAATATGATTTGGAACTTAACATTTCATTTGACTTGACTTTATTGCCAAAATTTCAGCTGCCACACAACACAGTCTTCAGTCCTGTGTTTTTCTAATGCATCCTGTTGGCGCTTATTCTCACTTTTCCACCAGCTTATCCAGGTGCTTCAGTCCTGTGTTCTTCTAATGCATCCTGTTGGCGCTTATTCTCACTTTTCCACCAGCTTATCCAGGTGCTTCAGTCCTGTGTTCTTCTAATGCATCCTGTTGGTGCTTATTCTCCCTTTTCCACCAGCTTCTCCAGGTGCTTCAGTCCTGTGTTCTTCTAATGCATCCTGTTGGATCCTGTTGGTGCTTATTCTCCCTTTTCCACCAGCTTCTCCAGGTGCTTCAGTCCTGTGTTCTTCTAATGCATCCTGTTGGTGCTTATTCTCACTTTTCCACCAGCTTCTCCAAGCGCTTTCAAGTTTTTTTCTTTGCTTTATTGAGAAGTTTTATTTGTTCAGAGATAGGTTTCTCTGTCCTTTATAGGCCAGTAGTAATTCCCACAAGGAATGTGCAGTGTAAACTTCTGCACACTAAATCAATGTAAATATACCTCTTTGCTGCAGTTGCACAGACAGCATCCTCCTCCAGACTGGCCACAGTTTCTTTGACTTGCAGGAAAAGGTCACAGTGGTACTAAGCAGCCTTCAGTCATGTTCTCCGGCTTGTGAGCACAGGTTCTAGGGGCAGAAGAACATTTGGAAGTTCCCTCTGAAAAACCTGCAATCTGGTTGGAGCCTTGATGAACAATTTCATTACTGAGGAGATATATTTGTTTTCTTTCAGGAACTTCAGTCTTAATTGTTCAGGCCATGGGCTAGGCATGTCACGTGGATAAGAGAGGGATAAAATACCTTAAGATGGGGTGCTAGTGAGCGTGAGTTTAGGGAAGTATTTTCGAAGTTTTTATACCATAAACATTTATTTGGCCAAAATAAATCAAATATTTCTCCTATAGAATCATAGAGTTTAGTTTCCCGCATATGCTAATCTCAACAGTTCTTTAATATCTGTCAAGGGTGTCCTGAAATTTAGTGACAACTTTTTATCTGCATTTAAAAAGTTTGTCACCAATTGCCGCTATGCTCATGAGAGATATTCAAGAACTCTTGAGATTAGCATGTGCAGAAAGCTAAACTCTATGTTTCTATAGAGGAAATATTCGATTTATTTTTGCCAAAAAGTGTTTATGATATAAAAACTGCAAAATTAATGCACTAAACTGGTGCTCACTAGCACCCCACCTTAAAGACTGCATGGAAGGATTTAGAATCTTTTGTTCACTGATAACGAAGTGAGCCACTGTTTCTTGGATTACTCTGGTCATGTTTTGTTTATATTAGATGAGCTCTAGATGGCGGGCTATGACCCAGTTTGCCAACAATTAAGTTTGCTATGCACTGACCAAGGCTATCAATTGTTTTGTCTGCAGAAATCCACAAATGTGAATCTCCTAGATCCTTTCGTGTCCTGGAGATGGTCACATTCATACGCAGGTTACAAGTAGTAGAAGCATCAACTATGAAGAAACTTATTGATAACAGTTTTTTTTTATAAATCTTTGAAATTTGGATTCCTAATGTTTTAAAAGGGGTGCTTGCTGCTACAATGGCACAGCAAAAATCTGCGCTAAATTTGCTTTTCCTAGAATATGCATCGGATGTCTGTGTCAAAAATGTATGCTTCATTTTTTAATCACTCTTCATATTTGCTTTACACAGAACTCCTTAAAATGTGCTGAGTTAGGTGGAAGTTTTTCTATCCAATACCCTAAAACGTGTTTAGCTATGTGGGATTATTTTTCATGCAATACATAAGCAAAACAAAAGTTTAGAAAAAAATCAACTAAACAGATTGTTAACCTCTAACCTTTCAATACAATTTTTGTCTCCAATAGTATTAATAATATATTATTTAGGAAGACATACATTATCTTCCTTCCATACAAATATTTGATTTAAATGTATGACATTACGCCAATGAAAATGAGAAAACTATATATTTAGATTTAATCACAGTAAAGAAAATAGAAAATTTCACTATTTGAGTGATACAGTTTGCTTCTCTTTCTATTTTTAATCCTACCACATCTAAGCATAGTTGTAGGGTAAAATATGCAAGCGTTATAATAGCTCAATAATGTTCATTTTCTAAACTAAGTAAACTTAAAATGTACTCACCTCTATGTAGTAACCTTGACTAAAAATAATCTTTCCATCTGTCGCTAAATGTGAACATTCCTCAAGCCACATTGTCGAACCAAAGTGCCATTAAAAGTGTTTACTTTCATCACTGCAGTTTTTACCAAATAATTGCTTCACACTGAGAGCTCAAAAGAACAATGAGTGTGATGGTGGCTGGGGACGCTTAGACAGGATTCCAGAAATATCGCGATATGAGGTTGTTAGTAGTTGGTCAGAGTAGCGCACGTGTGCAGGTTGCAAGCCTTTTGTTCGGATTCCTGGAAATATCTTCACCAGGAATTGCCTTTTTCCTGTATTCAATCCTTAATTTGAACAACATTCCCAACACAGAATAGTTTAGAAAATAACTGTCAACAGTGCCAAAAATAAACAATTGTCATAGGCTGGCTGAGCTTATTATATTATCTGACACAAATATGTAAGGTCGGAGTGAGCTTACACCAACTGTCTGGAACAAACTGCCCAGAGCTCTGCTCTAGGATACACACTAGCTAGAATCTGCCAACTAGGAGATTCCAATGACGGCATTAAGCACCAATACACGTGCCTAGATACACGTCATCCAAAGCCACGCGATGCTTGAACATCGCTTCACAGATCCAACGCTCTCCCAATGGAATCAGCAGTTATTGGCCGAATACACAGGAAATACCTCACATTTCAGATGATTGACCCTACAGACATTAGCTGACCGGGATAGTTCAACTTACACTAGTTATCAAACATCTTGAGAATAATGCACTAAGTTGAGAACACCACACTTTTTTTTTTTTACAAAACAGGCATCCGTTAGTGTTCTGTATAAAATAGGTGCTAACGTCATAATAGGCGATTTTAGGCACTAAGAATTCATATATTTATGCTTAAATATCCATTAAATGGATATCAGGAAAGGAATAGGTTTTAATCTAAAATTCGCTGACTACGAAATAAGCGTAATTATTAGCCGAACAGGTAGTAAGACGCAATGTTAACAAAGTTAAAAACATTTCACAGGCGCATACAATGAAGGGTGCTGTAGTGCTTGGGATCACTGTTGTAGTGAACTCCGAATCCCTTCACACGCTGAATAGCTCTCATTAATTCATGTGAAGCGCAAGCCACCTCAGCGACACCGTCCATGACCCTGAGGATATTGTGTAGGTCATCACGGGTGTGATCATGTCACCGTGAGAACTGGGTATTAGGACGACATCCGGCGTGACCTTAGTCTATTAGTGGAGTGGTGAGGGGGACGTGCTTTGCCTCGGGAAGTGATTCTCCATCCAGTGGGCTGCTCGCGTCTCACTATCCGTCCTCGCTGTCCACTCATGAGGTAGTGAGTGCACCCCGCATTTGTGTGGAGGGAAAGTGGGAAAACATTAAGGAAAAAACCCTTCAATACACCCAGTCCGGATTCGAGTCTTGAACTTTACCCCTTCATCCAGCAAACAACACAAACTGACGTCATTTTCAGCATGTCCATCTGTGCGAGTTTCAATCATATCTCTGTCAGATTGTATGTACCAAGGGTTTTGCTCTCCTGACTCTCATATCGGAGCCCGGGTAGGGAAAAATCCCTAAAAGGTTGCACTGAGGGGGGTGAAGGGGAGGATGTTTCCCCTGTGATTTTCCACCCTGCATCTAAGTGAGTACTCAAACATTCCCATCTTAATATTGTCAACTTTAAAATGACTCCATTGACTTTTACTTAAAGTCTCATTGCGGAAGTGATCCCCTTCCTACTTTTATGGGGTCGGCATTAGCCCCCAATCTCTCATGTATCAAGTCCCTAGTGCGGTTAGCCCTTTTATTATTATTATTATTATTATTTTTATTATTATTATTATTATTATTATCCGTGGAGGACTTAATAAATTATCAATTTAAATGAAAACTTTTTTTTTCTAAAACTCTTTCAAAGTGACTTCATATGCGGATTAAGCCTCGCGTTTTACATAATGCGAAACAAAATTGATATTTGAAGAGATTGGAGAGTTTCCTTTAGATTCTGTTATTTATGGTTACTATCTGGAACAATCTTAAAGAAAATTGTAGCGGAATAGAGATATTTTATCTCACTTCTTACCGTGTTATACTTTCTCTCTTTTCTATTTGTTCACTCTCTCTGGTGTCTCATCGTTGTTCTTATTTTACCTTTCCTTCTTAAACCCTCTTTAACTTCCTCTTCTTTTATTTTATATTTTCCCCATTCCTAGCTCTTCCTTACTAATTTTTTTCTTTGTCTTTCTAGTCTCCCCTATATTACTCTTTAAAAATCCCTCTTTTCTCCTTTCTTTCTTTTTTTTTATATTATTTCGTTCATTTTTTCCATCTCAAGTCATCAATATTTTATGATTTTTTTTAAGCCTTTGTGCTACCCAAATACAAATACATTACAAAAAGGGAGAAAATTTAATATTGGGGCCTTAGGGTAGAGCGATTCCCCAAAGTGGATCCAAGGCAAGAAATAACAAAGACTTTGTTATTTTTTAGTAAAGGGATCAAATTTATTTCACTTTCTTATATCTTAATTTGGTTTAGGTGGTTATTATTTAGATATGTAATAATTTTTCAATGTTTTCATAAAAGTTATATTTAAATTAATTATTATGAGTGTTGTGTGTTTTGACATAGCCTTGAGTCTGAAATATCTGACAGCCACTGAATCACCCGAACACAGTTCTACTTAACACTATCGTTCCCCATTCCAGATTTTAACCGAAGAAATCTTAATAGAATGAATGTTACCTTTGCTCTTGACAGGCGCAAATTAATGAGTGAATATTTAATTACTAAATCCTCCTCGGTAGAGTTCTTAAATTCATAAGAAATTGTAATGTTCGTATTTAATTTTAAATGATTTTAATCATTCGGTTTAAGGAAAACCTGTTTTGGTGGTCGCATATTCTCTCGCAATAGAATGAATGGTCGATGATGGGGAGATCGGGTCTCGAATTCCAGTTGGATGTGTTGAGAATGTATTTTCTTAAATGGTTTCCCACTGTTCCCCTGCACGCAAATGTGGGTACATTTTCTCAACTCTACTGTAATTTCTAATCTAGTATTTTAAATATGACGATGACCCGAACGGGTAGTAAAATGCGGTGAAGAGAAACGCAATTATTATGGAAGAGACATAGATAAATAAGTACACTATCCCTTTCTGTATGGAATAGATATGAAGGCCCAACCTTTCTGTCGACGGCTGCGTCTCTTACCAGCCGCAGGTACTGTACATTCCGCTCACACTGAAAGTTAACACCCTTTCAGGGTAAACGAAAGGTACATATTAATGGTAAAACTATCGTGAAAAGGGCTGAGGCAGGGGGAGAGTTGTTGGTGGTGTAGTGAGGGATGGAAAACAAGTAAAGTCTTTTCTCTTTCTTTAGTTTTGGTATAAGACATACCACCATTATAACATGATTACTACTAGTCCTACCCTTCTTACATGATGACAAACTACACTACACTACACTAAAGTGTACGGAAATATATTTTGGACAGACAATAGGGTCCAAGGGTACAATATTGGCTATCCGGACCGGTGGTGTAGTTGTCAGTGAATCGGTTATGAGTCTAGGGGTCTAGTGTTCGATTCCCATTTGGTACCTTGGGTATTTTCCTCTTAAGGGGAATTATCTCAACGGTCACTGGGGGTTGGTAGCTTTGGCTTAAATTATGTTTAAGACTCCCACTAGCTCCCCCTCCATTATTCTCTTTCACTTCATCTTATTCCTGAAACGTGAAGCAAACCTCCATAGGTGTACCCAGGATAGCAACGTTAAAGTCTGTTCAGCGTAGGAATTGTTTTCTGAAAGGCCTTTTTCCCTACCAGAAAGCTATTATATAGTAGGATATTGGTAGGAAAAAAGACCTTTCAGAGAGTAATTCCTACCGTGAATGGAGTTTATGTGCCCTTTGAGCGGCGAATAGTCTACATACAGTCAACCGAACTAAACGTCATGCCCCTTCCGGTCAGTAATGTCATACGCTAGAAACCAAACAAAAAATACAATATTAACTAATTAATATAGGCCTCGCAGTCAATTGTCATTCGTCAACGACTTATCGCTATATGTTTTGTACGCCCTTAAAAGTTCCTCGTCTAAACTCATAAGCAGTACTTGATCCTTGTCCACTGAAGGGTGCAAAAGTTCTAGCGGGATATCGACCTAACCTTAGAAACAACATTCACGGCCTTTGGTGATTGATCTCGACCGAAACTCTTGTGTATCGACCACAGACTGGGAAAAATCGAAAGGAAAACCAATCACCGTGTAAAAAACATTCGCAACCTTTGGTGATTGATCTCGACCGAAACTCTTGTGTATCGACCACAGACTGGGAGAAATCGAAAGGAAAACCAATCACCGTGTAAATAACATTTTACTCTTGTGAGGGTACCAGGCATTGTGTTGCTTTACATTCAATTACCAGTTACCAGCCTTTTTTTCGCCCATTGCCTCCTCAAAACACCTTTCTGCTTCTTTTGCAGCCCAATTATTATTTTATGTTCGCCATTGCGGGCTTTTAGATCCCACATTTCCTTCTTTTTTTCTCTACTTTCCAAGACAGTCGATGAAACATAATAGCCTTAAAGTGACGTGTAGACTGATCATCAAAATAATTTCAAATATCAAGACACTCATACTACTGGGCACGCTGATAATGGCGTTAGTCTCACCTGGCTTTCCATTCACAGGAAGATCGAAGTTCAAATTATTGCCTGGTGTAGTGAAGTGGCTTTTAATTTAATGGTTTCACATACCACTTCCATGCAAATGAAAGTACATTTCCTCTAATATTCTACCTTTATCTTTAATACAATATTAGTTTTAATCTAAGAACGTTCCGGAAGGATAGTAAGACAAGGAGCACCCAAAATAAAATTGACGAAATGTTAAAAAGAATTTACATAAGACATATAATCGTGTTGAAATTAAATATGGATCTATATTTAAATTCGGTAAAATAGGTGTATTTAATTATGTTTAACATTTGCAGTATTTCTGAAATTTCAGGAGAATATGGGAAGTTTAAAACTAGCTTTCATGTGTCGTTGCTGCTTACATAATACCAGAACTCTAGTTTTATGCCAGGCACTCTATCTAACATACATCTATACTTCATGCTGGCTGAAATTAAACATACGTTAATTAATGTTGCCCTACAGTCCAATTCTGGTAGTAGGCCTAATAACACTTTTTTGACAAGTACAAAAATTACTTAAACCATTTCAACGTATTCATAAGTCGTGTCATGTGGCTGTCACTTTTAATAGATAGTATTAATACTTATAGAATTAAACTATTATTGAAGAATAATGTTATTAATGTTGACCACAAAATTATGTTTATATTTTCTAAAAGTTTATTAATAAACATCCTACTACCCATAGGCTATAGTAGGATTCAGATGGGGAGACTTGCACAAAGAATTAGCTGGCAGGTAACGTTACTTCTACAGAATCCTACTATAGCCTAGGATAATCTCTCGGTAGATTTAGAAAAGTCAAGAGTTGTTTTTTTGCAGTCAATAATGAAAATCTTCTACTATATTTTTACTTTCATTAAAGGTATTTTACAGGTAATTATATTAATTTATCAAAGGCTACAGCTTTAGATTACATGCAATTATGTATAAATATATTAATATTGTTTTTGTAACTTTAGGAACTGTCAGTCTGTTCGTCCTACCAGAATCCTACTTTAGACATACAGTATATAACCCGAATAGGTAATAAGAAAAGGGGCTAAAAATATTTTAACATGTAGAGTAAGGCTAAAAACAATCATATTAATTACAAATAGTGGCGTTGTGTACAAAATTAAATAAAATCAAATTATTGGCGTATAAATCGAAAAGAAATATATATGATTAAAAATGATGTAATTTTACCACTTTTAAACTGATTTTTACATTAAAAATTATTTTTCTTTAACATATTAATAATATTCCATTGTGTACACTTCATATGCATGTTTAACACTAAATGTCAGCCCCATACATGAACTACTTTGCCTTAAAAATGGTGCACTAAAAGCATAAACTAGGACGTTTGACCCCTTATAACTCGTGAAGTGTGATGATTTGGAATCAATGAATCACTATTTATAGTTTATAATCATACACTTGTTAAAATTGTGCAGTAACATTTTTATTGTTCTAAGATCAGAGTGAATGACTAGAACATAGGGCCAGTTTCATAGTCAGACTTAGTGAGCCTAAAGTGCGAGTCGATACTAAATACAGGACGACACCTACCTAGACAAAAATGGAATGGGCCAGTTTCGCATATGAAACTGGCCCATTCCATTCAATTTCAGGTAGGTGACGTCTTGTATTTAGTATAGCGCCGCACTTGAGGCGTACTAAATCTGACTATGA